>OX461808.1:1252989-1433252 GCA_949802685.1 Dicyrtomina minuta | reverse complement strand
TATTGGGAAAATCCAGTTTACACACTCCAAACCCCCCTATGAAGTTGGGCAATTTGGGTACTTTCATATTTTTCTAAGTCTTTATGAAAACCAAATATGATTCAAGTGATGCTGTAATCTGACTAAACTAATAGTGGCCAAATTCACAAAAATAAAAAAGACATGTTTCTGGGCAACTTACAACATTTGGCCATAGCTAAGTGAGTTAAACCTGTCATTACTGACCCAAGCTGAAAAGTTCCTGGGTTGAATGTTTTGTATTTAAACTTGATTGCACCCTGTTTTCCTTCGTCTGGCGTGCATGAAAAACGCGTTTTGGAGTAAGTGGGATCCAATGCAGGAACTTTAAATGACACTCTAAACCCCCCTACGAAGCTAGGCAATTTGGGTACTTTCATGTTTTTCTAAGTCTTTATGAAAACCAAATATGATTCAAGTGATGCTGTAATCTGACTAAACTAATAGTGGCCAAATTTACAAAAATAAAAAAGACACATGTTTTTGGGCAACTTACAACTTTTGGCCATAGCTAAGTGAGTTAAACCTAACCTAACCTAACCTAGGCCTATACTATGTAATCTAAGTATATGTACACAGCTCAAACGTATCAAACCGGCAGGTTCTCATTTTTACACCTGGACAAGTCGAATCTCAGTTACTTGATATACAAGGCTTTAGAAACCGAAAGAGTGACTTGGTTTAGTTATAAATTGCCAGTTTAAAAAAAGGTTCCAAGGCCACGTTTTTCAAGCACTATGTTTCTACATGCAAAGGTTCCCTGCATATAGTTGCACCTTTAAAGTCCTACAATTAGGCAGATTTTGTCAACATTCTTATAAAAAGTCGGATTAAGGTTACAATTGATGCAATTGCGTGAAATCCCAGACTTAGTGATGTAATTCACAAAATCTGCCGATTTATTACAACATATAGCAGCATAGGCCTTTACTATGTAATCTTAGTATATGTACACAGCTCAAACGTATTAAACCGGCAGGTTTTTATTTTTACAACTGCACAAGTCTAATCTAAGTTACTTGATATACACGGCCTTAGAAACCGAAAGGGTGACTATGTTCAGTTACAAATTGCCAATTTTAAAGATATGTTCCAAGACTATGTTACTTAGGTACTATGTTTTTACATGCAAAGGTTTCTTGCATATTGTTGCACCCTAAAAGTCCTACAATTAGGCAGAATTTGGCAACATTCTCATGAAAAGTCGGTTTTAGATTACAATTGATGTAATTAAGTAAAATCCTAGACTTGGTGATGTAATTCACAAAATCTGCCGATTTAATACAACAAATAACAGCATAGGCCTATACTATGTAATCTAAGTATATGTACACAGCTCAAACGTATCAAACCAGCAGGTTCTCACTTTTACAACTGCACAAGTCGAATCTAAGTTACTTGATATACAAGGCCTCAGAAACCGAAAGCGTAACTTTGTTAAGTTACAAATTGCCGATTCAAAAATAGGTTTCGAGACCATGTTTATCAAGTACTATGTTTTTACATGCAAAGGTTTCCTGCATATAGTTGCACCTTGAAAGTCCTACAATTAGGCAGAATTTGTCAACATTCTTATAAAAAGTCGGTTTTAGATTACAATTGATGTAATAACGTAAAATCCTAGACTTAGTGATGTTATTCACAAAATCTGCTGATTTGATACAACATATAGCAGCATAGGTCTATACTATGTAATCTAAGTATATGTACACAGCTCAAACGTATCAAACCGGCAGGTTTTCATTTTTACAACTGCACAAGTCCAATCTAAGTTACTTGATATACAAGGCTTCAGAATCTTAAAGCGTGCCGCTGTTTAATTATAAATTGCGAGTGTAATGATAGGTTCCAAGATAAATAAATACAGATTTCAGTTAAACCTAAACAAAGCCTAACATATACAGTAATAATCTAACGTCACCTAACCATTTTTTTAACCATTTAAAAAATTTATGACTCACCTCCTTAACCCTAACCTTATATGAGTAAAACCATTTGAGTAGTGATATATTTCATAAAGATTTATCCAATAGGCAAACATAAAGCTAGGGTTAGAGGCTACTTAGCATTAAATGACACTAACCTTTCTATAGTAAAAAATAATCACAACAAAAAACTCACCATTTTTGAATACCTTACCTAACCTTTCACCGTCAAATTAAATTGCAATATACAATTTTTTAAGTATATGACCTCCCTTAACCATTTTTTAAAACCACTAAAAAAATTTAAAGGTAACATACCAAAACATAACCTAATTAAAAAATACGTTTAGTCGTAGTATCATATTTTATAAAAAAACACGAAATATTCAAACATAAATCAAGGGTTAGATGCTACTTAGCATTGAATGACACTAACCTTCCAATGGTAAAAAATGATCACAATAAAAAACTCACTATTTTTAAATACCTTACCTAACCTTTCACCGTCAGGTTTAAAATAGCCTATCCCCAAAATCTTTTTACCTAACCTAACCTAACCTAACCTAACCTAACCTAACCTAACCTAACCTAACCTAACCTAACCTAACCTAACCTAACCTATACCTTTTACAGTCAAAAATTTAAACTTCCATATGCCCAAAATATAAAAATGCCTAACTCAGCTAACCTGATTCAACTGTTCTTCGCTAAACAATATGTTAAAGTTTTACAAATTTCTAACTCCAAGAAATTAGAAGCAAACGTGAAATTTATTAAAGGTTAAACATGGGTAGACATTGTTTGACGCTAACCTTGTAATAGTATAAAATGACTTTCATAAAAAACTAACCCTTTTTAAATACTAACCCTAACCTTTCACTGTCAAAAATTTTTTAAATCCTATCCTTCAGAATTTAAGTTTTTAAGCCAACGTAACCTAACCTATTTATTTTTGATATATACAAAAACTAACCTATACGCACGCATTTATAGCTGGCAATTATCACATATAAATATTTAAAAAAATAAGTTCAATATTACAAAAAAAGCCTCTCAAAAATAAATGAAGGTTAAACATGATTTACTATCATGTGACGCTA
The DNA here is from genome assembly GCA_949802685.1 of Dicyrtomina minuta. Taxonomy (NCBI): domain Eukaryota; kingdom Metazoa; phylum Arthropoda; class Collembola; order Symphypleona; family Dicyrtomidae; genus Dicyrtomina; species Dicyrtomina minuta. The sequence goes on along the minus strand of OX461808.1, from coordinate 1,430,209 downwards.
ACCTTGTAATAATATAAAATGATCACCACAAATACCTAACCATTTTTTCATACTAACCTTAACCTTTCTCAGTTAAAATTTTAAACTTTCCTATGCCCAACATCTAAAAACCTCTAACCTAAGCTAACCTAACTTTACTTCGCTAAACAATATGCAAAAGTTTTGCTCATTTCTAACCTAAAAAATGAGAAAAAACAGACGTCAAGGTTATTGAGAGTTAAACATGAGTAAATATTGTTCAACGCTAACCTTGTAATGTTATAAAATGACTTTCACAAAAAACTTACACTTTTGAAATACCTAATCTAAGCTTTTATTGCCAAAAATATTTAAAATCCTATCCTTTCAAATTTTAGTTTTGAAGCTAACCTAACCTAACCTATTTATTTTTAACATGAACAAAAACTTACCTTTATACCAATGCAACTATAGCTGGCATATATTGGATATAAATATAAAAAAAAATTAGGTCCAATATTACAAAAAAAAGCCTCGCAAAAATAAATGAAGGTTCTACATAAGTTAACATCATTTAACGCTAACCTTGCAATAATATAAAATAATAAGCACAAAAAACTAACCCCTTTTAAATCCTAACCTTAAACTTTTACGATCAAGATTGTGAAATTCCTGATGTCCTAAATCTAGAAACCCCAACCCAAGCTAACCTAAACCTAACCCTACTTTGCTAAACAATGTGTAAAATTTTAGAAATTTTTAACTTAAGGAAATAAAGAAAAGCAAACGTCAAATTTAGTAAAGGTTAAACATGGGTAAACATTGTTTGACGCTTACCTTGTAATATCATAAAATGACTTCTACGAAAAACTAACCTTTTTTAAATACTAACCGAAACCTTCCACTGTCAAAAATTTTCAAAATCCTATCTTTTAAAATTCAAAATGTAAACCTAACCCAATCTAACCTAATTATTTTTGACATAAACAAAAACTTACCTTTACCTATGCAACTATAGCTGGCATATATTGGATATAAATATAAAAAAATTAAGTTCAATATTACAAAAAAAGCCTGGCAAAAATAAATGAAGGTTCTACATGAGTTAACATCATTTAACGCTAACCTTGTAATAGTATAAAATGATAAGCACAAAAAACTAACTTCTTTAAAATACTAACCTTAAACTTTTACGATCAAGATTTTGAAGTTCCTAATGTCCAAAATCTTAAAACTACAACCCAAGCTAACCTAACCTAACCCTACCTTGCTAAATAATGTGTAAAAATTTTAAAAAGTTTTAACTTAAAGAAATAAAGAAAAGCAAACGTCAAATTTAGTAAAGGTTAAACATGAGTAAACATTGTTTGACGCTAACCTTGCAATGGTATCAAATGACTTTTACAAAAAACTAACCATTTTTAAATGCTAACTGAAACCTTTCACCGTCAAAAATTTTCGAAATCCTGTCTTTAAACATTAAAAATCTTAAGCTAACCCAACCTAACCTATTTATTTTTGACGTATACAAAAACTAACCTATAACAACCTATTTATAGCTGGCATATATCAAATGAAAATATGAAAAAAATAAGTTTAATATTACAAAAAAAGCCTCGCAAAAATAAATGAAGGTTAAACATGAGTTAACATCATTTACCGCTAACCTTGTAATGGTATAAAATGATGAGCACAAAAAACTAACCCCTTAAAAATATTAACCTTAAAATTTTACGATCAAGATTTTGAAATTCCTAATGTCTAAAATCTGAAAATTCCCAACCCAAGCTAACCTAAACCTAACCCTACCTTGCTAAACAATGTGTTAAAATTTTAGAAATTTTTAACTTAAAGAAATAAAGAAAAGCAAACGTCAAATTTAGTAAAGGTTAAACATGGGTAAACATTGTTTGACGCTAACCTAGCAATAGTATTAAATGACTTTTACAAAAAACTAACCTTTTTTAAATGCTAACCGAAACCTTTCACCGTCAAAAATTTTCGAAATCCTATCTTAAAAAATTAAAAATCCCAAGCTAACCCAACCTAACCTATTTTTTTTTGATGTACACAAAAACTAACCTATAACAACTTATTTATAGCTGGCATATATTACATAAAAATATGAAAAAAAATAGGTTTAATATTACGAAAAAAGCCTCGCAAAAATAAATGAAGGTTAAACATGAGAAAACATCATTTGACGCTAACCTTGTAATGATGAAAAATAATCAGCACAAAAAACTAACCCTTTTGAAATACTAACCCTAACCTTTTACCGTCAAAATTTTAAACTTCCCGATCCCCAAAATCTGAATACCTAATCTAACCTAAACTAACCTAACCTAACCTAACCTAACCTAACCTAACCTAAACTAACCTAACCTAACCTAACCTAAACTAACCTAACCTAACCTAACCTAACCTTACCTAACCAAAAAAATTTGCTGTAAAAAAAACTTTTTTTCACCAAATCTAAATATTTTATGCTCGTTCGATATCCCTTGACTTGTTTATTAAAACAAGACAATAATCTTAGGTAAAAGTTAAAACTACAACATAATTATGGCCTAACCCAACCTGGAAGCTCATGTTCATATAACACACCTTAATTATATTGTCATTTCGAATAAAGGAAACAACTTTATGCGCAATCAAAAGCCCTTGATCTAAGCTACAAACAGTAAACAAACTAAAAGTCTAAGTTGTAACTACAACTGGATTTATGCCTAAATCAATCTGCAAGCTTATATTCATATGCAAGGCTATAATTATATTGTCATTATTAGTCTAGGTCACTAAACTATGCTCATTGAAAAGGTCTCTTCCTAAGCTACGCAATGAGTATACAACTTTATGCAAAAGCCGAAACAACAACACAATTATGACCAAATTAATATTAATTAAAAAAATTAATTATTTATCTTTAAAAAAATTACAAGTCTTTACGGAAAACTTGTAAGCAGTAAAGACAATAAAAAAAGGCGTACCAGAGTGCCCTGTTATTTAAAAAAAATTAGCTCCAGACCCTTTTGCGCTAGATGCAATGCTCCTACCTCGAGTTCCTATGGAAACCTAACCTAACCTAACCTAACCTAACCTAACCTAACCTAAGGTAGTGCGGATTGTCATTTCTACGGAAGCTACCTGTGCGGAGGGGTTTACCTAACTATGTAACCTACGTAAATCACCCCTGTAGGTGTCAATGCGGAACGGGTATAAGCCACGCACCGCCGTTGGCCCGCTGTTCAGCCAACCGTTCTATTGCCTACCCTGGGCCGATGGAAAAACGCTGATCACGAATGACTTTGAGCCGCCGGACCATCCCATCCGTTGCCCGACGGAGGCCCATCAAACTCTGGTTTCAAGATTTGTGATTAGCATTGTAAGCATGTATTTTATTCTCTGTATTTTTTTGACATAGCTCATTCATTTTAATTCTAGCATAAATTGGAAATAGGCCATTTTGGTTTTTCATATGTTTATGCAAAATGTTGTGTTTAATTTTAATTATATATTATATATTTAAAGGCTATAGACAGTTTGTGCATTACCTTTATTCGGCTGCGTCATGCTGTAAACATATATTTTTGAATGGCTGTGGTACTAGTTATGTATATACAAATATAATGATCTTCACAGATGCGTGTAGTTATCTTATTCTTTGATTATGTCAGCCTTTTGAATTCATAACTTTTAAATGAGAACTCTCAGCCCTCAACTGTTTTTGTAAAGCATGAGGATACAACATATATGGTGTGTAATTGTAGTTATAATTATTCTTAATTAAATTTCCAATCTTCAACTGAGCTGACGCTGACAACTTTAACGACATTGGCATTTTACTCCGAAACTTGCAGTTTTGTTAAACAAAACATCTGTTTATAAATTTGCTTCTTATCTGTTTATCTGCAAAATTTATTTTGCGTAATTATTGTAGGCGGTTAACCTGTCTACTCTAGATAAAATCGAAATAAAAACTTTATTAAGTCACTGTTGCACAATTGCAATAGCTTTACAGCTCAGTATACAAAACATAAATTTCATTTATATACTTTAAACATTTTTATATAACATTTTTATACGCATTTTTAACCTTAGGATTTTAATGTATTTAAAAAAAGTATTTAAATACAAAATTTAAGTAAAAAACATGTTTATTTTAAAATGGAATCCCAAAAGGTTACTTGTTACTGCTACACTTTTAAGGCAAACCCAACAATTTATTAGGTATAATTTAGCAATAATTATATTAAAATAATTGTACCTGTATTTTTTATAGATTTTGAAACAAATTGTGTAATTAGCATTTAACAAGGCCGTTCTTATTCCATTTTACAGACTAAATATTTAGATCTTCATATAGAAAGCCATTAGTACATTATTGACACACGTTCAAATCTGGGCTACGGGATATTTTTTTTTTGCTTGAAAAATATAATTAAAATTATTAAATTTAAATTACTCTTTAATTATTTTACAAAACTAGTCGCAAGTCTTATATCTCTAAGCAGACAAAAAACTTTGTTTATGTAAATACTTTTATTTAGCGGCAAATTTGTGATTTCTCGAATACATTAGTATGTGTAAGAATTTATAATCATTGGCTTTTGAAGACGTTTTATATTGTAATATGAGGAAATAAGTGGACTAGCAATCTTGAGAGTTGAGTGAGACAGTTTTTGAACGTCGTCGGCATCAGTAATCTTTGCTATGTGCTGCAATTTCAGTTTGATGACTGTGCCGTGTTAGTACTGTAGATGTCGGATTGAGCTCCTTATTTCATTACCTTGAGCTAAAATAAAAATATGTTGTTTTACAAATTCAAACGCTATCCTTGGAATTCAATCAAAAAAATATTTAACTTACGACTTAAGTATGAAAAGTCCCACTGTGTGTGCATTTGTTTAACAAACATTTTCTTGCTAACAGTAAATACATATATACACTAGAATTAGTACTCGCATACAACAAACCTAAGCAAATTAATTTATTATTTATTAATACAAAAACCACTCTGCTCTCCGTAAGTTTTGTTAACATTACTGTAGATTGCAGTTATGTTATATCTGTTTTAGTGAAGATGCTTTTCGATCCAACGAGATTGAATATTACATAATTATAGCATTCGAATTTTCAACATTTTAAGCTTCAAGTTACCTTGAAAAATGTGCAGCATGCATTTTTTACAACACATCCGCAGCTTTAACTACCTGTCTTTAATATTATTTAAATAAGGGTTGAATAAAATACAAACTAAAAATGCAAGATCGTAAGCGGAGTTTTCATATGATGGAGCTTAGACCGCAGGGCATAGGATATTGTAATATATAATTAGTATTACTGCTAATATCAAAGGAAGAAAATACGCACGAACTATTGTAAAAAACAACCCTATATCTATGTTACTCCACCCCAGCTACCCAGCACATAAAAAACTAAACCTGTTTGAGGAGCAAAAAGTAATTAATAATATGATTATTATTACAGGCTACAAATGGTAAATTCAAATCCTACAATAAAGGATACTAACAAGGATACAAAAAGATGCTACTTGTTCCTACACGATTCAAAACAACGAAAAAATATGTTCGCTTATTTAAGATAATTCTCACAGTATTGAACAATAAAGTCATTGAATGAATTCTTGTAGCCCATTTGATAAACGAGATTAAGAAGCGTACCTTGTGGGAAAAATTTTACAATTTTTATCCCGTATAAAAAGATGAAAATTTTCTAATTATTTTTGATATAAGAAAATTGCGACTCTATTAAACGTCTTAAGTAGGTTTTGTTCCATTGAGTAGGTAACAATACAAACGCATACCATTGCTACTTATTAGAGAAACAGAGAAAAAGGAGTTGACTGTTTTAATTACTGTAATTAAAATGCTTTTTTGCGGCTGGAGCTCTGCCTTAAATTTTAAAGCCACCGTTATGATTTTTGTTACCATCGCAGTAGTAAACCTAGCTTTCAGTCAAGATTTAAACCTAACAAAGGTCAGCAGACAAGAAGATTTATTACTGAATGGTGAGGCGAAGTATATTATATTTGGAGGAACTGTGGACGGGCTGCAAACTGTAAGTTCACTTCAAAAAAACAAATTCTGATTTTGTTTTGTTTATTTTTTAATTTATATTAGACAGCAATTATTTTCAATTTATTTTATTTTTCCACTTTATAAGAGTTAGGTTCATCTACGTATTTCAAATTTTAAAAATTCAACGTAAATAATTTTTGGACAGTTAACTGTAGAAAACTTGTTTGTTGCTTACATTTAACATTTTTTAAATAACTCCGTTGAAATTATATATCCAACACAGTCAATAGTTATTTAAAAATATTGTGTCAAAATATATTTATGTGTTCATCGACGCAGGCGTTAATTTCAGATTGGAATGACAAGGATAATTTTGATAACTGGGTCCCTTCAATTGAAACCCAAAGAGTTCTTCCATCCTACATTTCCGGCTTTGACAATAACAGCAGACCCAGCAAGTTTTTGAATTTTGTTTAGTTTTTTGTAATGCAGACGTTCGTTGTTAATAAAAATAAAAATTGTAATCAGTGCAATTAAATCTTTGTCTAATTAATTTTTTTTAGTTTGGGTTCTCGAAATTGGACTATTTGATTTAAAAAAACTTTTTCAAGATAATGAGAAAGATCTTCTGGAGACGGTAAAGTACTTTAGATATTTAGCATGGCTTGGGTACAAATCACACTCATTAAGAAGCACTAAAGAAAATCCAGTGATTATGTCAAAATAGTGGATATGGAAGGATTTGAACCAGAAATAATAACCAATCAGAAAGGTTACGTGAAATTTTAAAAAAATTTAATGAAAGCTGCGGTATTACATTTATGTGAAGTATTTGCTAGTTTTAATTTTTTGAAATATGCCAGTTATATTTTTGTTAAAAATTCGTTAACTGAAGTAATGTACTCACAGCCACAGCTCACAAGATATTATAGGACATAGGAACTAACCAAAAATTTCTTACATGGAATAGTCAACAAATGACGTCATTAATTATTCTTATTTGTATGATCCTATTATGACTCACCCTGTCATACGTAGCCAAGTAGAACCATTCACACCACAAATGACATTATTTGTGAACGATCAATAACTTTTTATTTTGTAGTCTACAACTTTCTAAGGAAATATGCCTCGCGCTACAGAAAGTATTTTGAAAAGTATGTGAGCAGAATGTTTGTTATAAATGGTAAGTATTGATTTTGCTTCTTCACATCTTGCAGTCAAATTTTGAGTACATAAATTAAAACATTTGGCTCTTGTAGTAAGGTGTGTAAGTCCTAATGAAAAATGCTGACAGTTTTTTAACTATGTACCTACTGCAATTTAAATGTAAACAATGGGTGTTAATTTGTTGTTTATATTTTCGCAGTGAATTTTATCGGGGAGTTTATTATAAACCTGTTTAGCCAAGGACAGGCGAAAAGATATCCTGGAGTAGTGGAAGTTTATGGTACAAGGAAATACGAATGGGGCCCCAAAATAGCCAGGTCTTTCCCTCTAAACCAACTACCTGAATGGTACGGCGGCAGTAAAGGATTTAAACCGTTTTTCGTCATCAGGTGATAGAAATCTTGTTATATATGCTTGAATTATTTTACGACTGTAAACTGTTTGTTATGGTTAAGTGAAATATTATAAAATATTCCTTATTAATTAACATTTGTTTGTCAGCAAGTTAAATTAAAACAAAAAGCACGCATAAATAGTGTAAGTAAATAATTTTGTCAATTAAATTTTTTTTGTTATAATATGGCGTCACAGAAGGACAATAATAAATCGATTTTTTTAAGTTCACTATAATCTACAAATATTGGGAAATACATTTTTTGTTCAGTTATTATGAAATACTTTTCCGTAATATATTCATTATTCCTCATGAAATTCGCAAAAAATCGATTACGTAACTACGATTTGTAACTACTGGCAGTAACTACTGGTACTAGGGTAGATTGCAACTTGTGACTGTCAATGACTAATACGCGCTTAGATAAATGGTAACTGTTATATGATTTTTGTGTTCTTGCCCTAATGGTCTGACCACGAAAGTCCAATTTGCTTTCCAATCTGCTCCCTCACGACCTCCATCACGACTAACAACGGAAAGTTTGAGGTTACAGAAACAGCGCTGGTCTGTTTACCGCATAACCTTAAAAAATTGTACAAAAAAGGAACATTTACAAACAAATACATACAACCTAAGCAAATCCAAGTTTTAATAATAGCATATTACTCCATAATGTTGATAATAATAATATGATTACTTTAATAGCTGCGTAACCGTTCCTTTATCGCTTATCTCATATACAAAAAAGGTGTCATAGTACAAATCGCCAGAGCAAACGTTACTTGTCGTTGCAGAATCAAAAGAATTAACAGTGAATCGGACTGGCTTATTAATATTGATCACAATGGACATTGATTCGCTAGCGGACGAGGACCTGGAATACCGTAGACTGGCCTGTGAAGAATAGAAGTAGTTGGGGCCACTATTTATGTTTCCGCCTTTAACATACTCCACTTTAAATACAAAGCCAGTTCCTTGGTTTACACTGTTTGAAAAGAAACTCAAATGCATGCTGTCATAATATTTTTCTGATGTAAGGGAATCACCAACTTTCCTGAAAAATTACAAATGTATCACATGTAATGGCAATTATTTATTTTTAAAATGATACTTTAAATTCTGATCTTGTAGTTTAAAATTCTGACTAAAAGTCAGTTATAACTGTCCCTTGCAATTTTACCTTAGCAAAACTGAATTGACGAGACTGTTTCTCTGCCATTGGATAACCGATAGGGTGTCATTTGCGTTTCCAAAGCGTTCACATTCGATTGAAATTTTGAGTTTAATATCTGTTCTAACAGATTTACCGTCCACAATTTGATTGTTGTCCAGCGTCCAGACACAGCGCTCACTGCCTTGGTTAAATTGACTCACATTGTACTCATAGTATGCAGGGAACCCGTAGGAAAAAATTGGTATGAGCCCATCGTTACAAGCTGAAATTTTAATTTAGACCATATAATTAATTACTCCAGCTGTACTTTCTAGTTTTGTAATACAAATATGTATTTAACTATGAGACTTTAGTCATTTAAGGTGTACCTTAATTTATATACCTGAATAGAAAACTAAAATATGCCTGATATTAGCTCACACATTTTACAGGAGTTGCCGTTGATAAGCATTTTTTTTTCAATACGCTATTAATTGCATAATTATATAGTGTAAAAGCTAAAAAGCAAAAATATTTCTTACCTAAATTGATCATTTTAATAGGCGGCCGTGATAGCCTTGCTAACGCTGAACAATTATAGTATTCGTCAGGCTCTGGAGCTGTATTGAAATTAAAGTAATTGCTTATTGACAAACATGTTTTATAATTTAAAGCTAAAAAGGAACTATTATTGAAACAGAGCAACGGATGTAGAATTAACGCGTATTTATTATAGGACCAAATATAGGACGAAAATAAAAAACTTGCTTTCTAAAAATTGCTTAAGCAAATTTTAATAAAGTAAAAATTCTTACTACTACAATTTTCCCCTTTAAATCCCGCGGAACAGATGCAGCTATAGCTGTTAGTTTTATCAATGCAAGTCCCTCCATTTTGGCAGAGATCTTTTCCCGCGCAATCATCTATATCTTGAGCACAGTCGGAGCCGTTAAAGCCAGGGGCGCACTCGCAAGTGAATGTCCCATTTCCACTGTGACACGTTCCACCATTCAGACACAGTGAAGAATTGCGAGTGCAATGACCAAAATCAAATTCTGAAATTTAAAAAACAATTAAGGCTACCTACGCATGATCAAATACTGGAAACTTAATTATCTATACATTAAAAAATTGTGTGACATTACCGCACAGAGTCCCATTGTACCCAGAGGCACAGCTGCAGACGTAATGCAAATAATCTAAGGACGAGGAACAATTAGCTTCATTTTGACATGGATTTTCTCTACACGGGTCTAGTTTGTGTTGACACGTGTGACCAGCCCATGGCAGAGGGCAGACGCATGAGTAGCCGTCTACTTCATCGATACACTCACCACCATTGAGACAAGCCTTGCTCATGCTACTACACTCGTCTAGACTCACCTCACATGTTTTGCCTAGCAATATATACATATATAATATATTTTTTTTAAATAGTCCAATTAAAATAGTTTGAAGCATAAGTAACCTCCACTTCGTGTACGCTGTGAACAGTTGAAATTTGCTAACTTACCTTCGAAACCCTGTGGGCAGGTACATGTGAAGGAATGAGCTCCACTCCGGCACGCTCCGTTATTTTGACAGGGTCTATTTTCACAGTGGTCTGCCATCCTCTCGCTAAAATACATGCACATAATTGTATAAACTTTTTTTATTTTTAAAGTGATTTCTAAGTTAAAATTTTGGTCAGCGTTAAAGTGCATACGAAAAATATTATTTTGCTTGCCATTTGGTGCCTTGGAATCCAGGTGGGCAATTGCAAACGAAACTGTTTTCTGTGTCCTCGCAGGAACCGCCGTTTAAACATGTATTTCCAGTTCCAGCACATTTGTCTTTCATTATCTTTTGTTCTTCATACAGGAGAAACAAGTGCGCTTAAAATAGTTAAATTGATTTAAATTGTTTTGTTAACATTTTTATTTATTTTTTATAACAGAAGCATTAAATGTACACTGTATGTGCGTTAATGTGAGGATTATATTACAGTACTGTGCTATGCGTTTTACTTTACAATTAGATTAATTCTAAAAAAATTATTACCAGTAGCATTTTTTAAGTTGTTAATTTCCATTTGAACGTTAGTTTCCATTTCCATTACAGCGTGTTTAAAGTCTGTGGACGTGAGCATTCCATTTCGATATTCATGAATTGCAGTGTCCGTCAAGTTGATGCAGAAAGGCTGGTCGAAATCGCAGTCAACAATAAATTGAGAAATCCTCTTTGTCGTATCATTAGGTCCCTTTAGAAAAGTATTTAAATTTTCTACGTACCGGACAGGATTATGTTGAACGAATTCCGTTTTTGTAAAAAGAATATAAATAGTTTTATTAGTATTCTCGCCTATTCTTGAAATCAAATTCTGGTTCAAACCAAATATTTCAATATCCCTATTCTCATTTTGAATACGATTGCAAAATTCAATTTTTTTTAAAGCAATGTCAAATTCAGCAGCAGTTGTTTTAAAAAAGTTTAAACTAAAATTCCCGCGTCTGTATTTCTGAGCGAGGTCGTATAGTTCTGAGACTGGCTCAATTCCTGAACGAACTTGAACCAATATTTCTTTTAAGGAATCTGACAGCGATAATTTAGACTTGGCAAAATCAGTAATCAAATCTCGAATTTTCAGAATTGTTTCCGTTGCTACGCAATTTATTTGGGAAGACAGTTTATTGTTTAGATCGTTGATATGCTTTTCATATTCAATGTAGTCTATGCAAATAGATGTGAACCGCCTTAAAATTGAGCTAGGAATTTTGTGGACCAGATTGTCAAATTTTTTGTCTACTTTTAAATGTTCCCTTATTATGCTAATTGGCGTGAGTCTAAACTCCAATGGGACACCCTTCCCGCCATTTAGGTCTTTGAGTTGCTCTGGGATTTGGAGAAGGAATTTTTGTACGTCTTTCATTGTCGTTGGGAGCGGACTGGGCAGTGCTGTATCAGCTTTGATTAAAATTTTAAAATTTGAATTTTCGGTTTCAGCTTGTAAATTGCCGCCCTTTAATTTCAACAGTTCAGTGTTCATCTCATCAATGATGCGGTCAGGATCCTGATGACTGCCGGTCCCTGTCGTGCTTTGCAAAGTTACTGCTACTCGTGCCCCCCATGTCACCCCAGTGACAATGTGTGTGGCAAGTCGATGATGAATAAGATCAGTGTTGTAGGAAGGCTTAAGTCCATCGTAAAAGCTTTGTAGCTGTTGGACTACAGTCTGATGGGTGTCCACCATTGTGACTGAGGGTCCTCTCGTAATTTGTTTAGAGGGGGTAAGAATACTTGAAGCTCCTTTGGGTTTGGTGTGTCCCGTCAGAATATTTAAACCTGTATTTAAGTCTGATTCAAAAAGATGGCTTATCTCGTCGAAAGTATTTCTGAGTGGTATTTCAGTTGTTGTGGTGGGGCTCTGTGTTTCAATAATAGCGTCGTTTGGGATGGCATGTCGAAAAACGGAAGCATCCCGGAAAGTTCCAGTCCGTTCGTTGTAGAGAAAACCAAGATTGGAAATTCTGCCAAGTGCCGGGATTCGAAGGTAATGCTCCGTTTGAGCATTGCAATCCGGAATTAAATTAAATGTAGTAAAATTCAGCAAGAGATACAAGAACGCAAGTAGTTGCGTTACTCCCGATGAATTAACGTTCTTTGACATTATAACTACTTCCAAAAAAGAGAAACCTGCAAATTAGAAAAATATGAGGTTAGCATATAGTACCTACTGTCTTCTACTGTTGCTCGTTATACTTTAAGCATGTTTGGCTCAACTTAAAAAAGAAGAAGCAAGAACTGATATGTATTTATGAGATAGCATAATACAAATTCTCTAATCTCTACAAAAGGCCTTGACTCATATTGATATCTTCGTTGGCTATCATGTGGTACTGTGCAAGGATAATGCAAGCGCATATTATTTCTTTCTTGTAATAATTATTTACTAACATAATTTCATATCGTCTGTGAAGAAACACAAATTACTCATATCCATTTCCAGGTTTAAAAAATACACTATCGACAGACAAAATTAAAATAGCATGTTCATAAAAGCATGTAAATAAAACATTGTGCACTTTTTAAAAACATGTAAATAGAATATTTTGCACTTTTAAAAAACACTTAAATAGAACATTTTGACCTTATCAGAAAATGTATATTGATGATTTCAAACGTTTCAAAAACATATGCATACAACATTCTATACTTTTCAAAACCTTGTACATAGACCATTTCGCACTTTTTAAATACAAATACGTAGAAAATTTTGCTTTTTTCAAAAACATGTAAATAGAACATTTTACAAACTCGTGATTAGCTTTGTAATCATGTATCCTATTTACTGTATTTTGTTGACATAGCTCATTTTAATTCTAGCATACATTGGAATTGGGTCATTTTGGTTTTTCGTTGACGATATATTGCATATGGATTTGGTACATATATTTTATTAATTCTAATATTATTATGCATTAGGCATTTTAAAAAACAAGCTTAATTCTTTGTAGTAACAGTTGCAGCAAGTCGAACACTTGTCAACTTAGGAATTTTACCGCTTAATTATCTAAATAGCTAATTAATAATATTTTCATTAAACGTACCAAGTCTGAGTTCATATAATTTCTGAATTACTAATACTCCTACATACATACAATTTACATAGCACACGCTTGATATAATTATACATTTTGTAAATCATAGTGCTTGTAAAATTACTACAAAAATATTTTTAATTGTCATTGACACTTAAAACTAATTAATATTAGCAAATTTGATATGCATTTCTATAGAGGCCAGTTCAAGATCAGAAGCCCTACCAGCTCATTTATAATTAGGAATGTTAAAATGATACGTTTGAGAAAATTATATAATTTATAATACATTTCTATAATTATACATTGACACATTAATAACTATACAAAGTAAAAACTATGCCACATGATTCATATAGTGATATAGTGCTAAAACATAAGAAAAAAGTCGAGCTATATCTACTAATTTTAGACGAAGATTACGTTCATACATAAATGCCGTCGTTGAAATATCCCAAGTTTTAAGATCCTACTACACCCCCTGTTTTCAACTTAACCATTACGTAAATAAAAACATTTACAATGGGATTTCATCACTAACAAATTACTTACACGTCTATTGCCAACACTGATAACATTATGTATGGATGGCCCGTTACCTACCGTTTGTTTGTAAAATTAAATGTGGTATATAAACAATTATTAAAAATTATGTAACAAAACGTACTATGTGTGCGTTTGCTTTAAAAAATTGGCTAAATTATAAAAATAATAAATCCTAGTTAATTAGTATTAATTATAAATATCAAGAATCCATGATTTTAATAAGGGAAGCCTAATGCTAAAATTGAGTATTTTTCATGATAGGTAAAAATGCAAAGGTGATTTTCTAATTTAAAAATATTTTTCCTAGCAGTAAAGTCCTAGTAGTTCTAGCAGTATCAGTAGTGAGAAAATTGTATTTTTATTGAAAGCTTGTAAACTAAAAATATGTATACAATAAATCTACATAGACTCTTATTATAAAAAAATATTTAAAGGTAGATAGGTCGTTTTTTTACCTTTTTGTTGCAGCTGTGGCACTCACGTTTCTTGGGACGTACGATCTTATAATAGGTACTGGATATATTCACTTGAAAGCAAACAATAAATGTGTGGCCAAAATAACAAGTAATTTGTAACTCAAACTCAAGCAAAGCAGGACTGTAAACCTGACTCAAGATACATTGGTATTTATAATCAAATTAAATATAAAAAATATAAGTCATCTGTTTTATGTACAAGCAGTTGTAACTGTCAGCTTAATCCAATGTGAATAAAATGAACCTACTTATTCGTATCTGCCAATGTTAACTACACCACTTACACACTACACACTAGATAATACTGCATCTTATCTTAAGCAGATTCCCAGTAATCCAACGATTTATTTTTCGTCTGAAACGATTACATAAATTAAATGGGAATATTGATTGAATCTGTCTCGAAATGACACATCAGCCAAAAGTACCAAAGGTAGGCCACTGAAACTAAAAAACAAAATCTTGTACTTACCGCGAAGCACTAAATAGTTGCTAGGGCAAAAATATAAGTTTCATTTTATTCCAAGACATTATCCCCCTGGACAGTATCTATCTCGGACATTTCCCATTGGACATTTTCTCCCAGGGCATTATCCCCCTAGACATTCCTACTACTTGGCGATAAAGAGAAGTATAGTATCGTTTATTTTTATAGTACGCCTCTTGTACTTTTTAAGTTTTTACCGCTTAAATCCGCGTACTATTACAAACCCGCGTACTATTTCAGACCCGCGTACTATATCGGATTACATACTTGCGTTGTGATATAGACTCGCGTGCTGCCATTAAATAGCGTGCACAGAAATAGACTTGCGTACCATCCAAACTGAGACCTGCCAGACTCACGTAATATTACTGACCCGCGCACTATTACAGAATATACGGTACTAAAGCACGTTTTTTGGAAGGAATATTCCCGGTGGCAGGTGTGAGGTGTGAAGTTTCAGTTTTTAAACTGAATAAGGTGAAATGTCTCGGCAGATTATGTCCGGGGAGAAAATGTCCGGGAGGGTATATTTCCGGGTGAATAATGTCAGGAGGGAAAACTTCCGTATACCCATGTTGACTCATACGTAGATAGTAATCGTCTTTCCTCATGCATGTTTATAAAAAAATCCTTGACTTTTAATGTACATACTTTTAATGTCGGTCACCAGTAAATATTATCAGTGCTACTATAGCTTATAGTTCAAAACATTTTCACATAAATAATTCATGCGAGTTTCATGAGAAGTATTAAATTTGATAAATTTTAATTTCTTTATAATTAGCAAAATTGCAATTTTCCTAGAATAGATTTCTGGCGTAGGTGGACTGAAATGAATCAAGCGCCAACACCAAAGTCAAAGCAATTATTTATCTAAATATATCTATTTTTAATTATCTACATAATGTATGCTTAAAGGATCAATTCGAGAGTGAAGTATCAAAATGGTTTGCTTCCACTTTTTGCTAAAGGCAAATTGGTTTCCTTCCATTTTTTGTTAAAGGCAAAATGGTGTCCTTCCATTTTCAGTTGCAGACAGCCTTTTGGAAGGACACTATTTTGCCTTTAACAAAAAATGGAAGGAAACCAATTTGCTTTTAGCAAAAAGTGGAAGCAAACCATTTTGATACTTCACCCTCGAATTATGATTTATAACAACCATTTACATACATAGGGTTTAATATTCACCAAGAGCTTTCCCATAAGGCAATGCTAAGATTGCTGAACATGTCGTTGACGTTCACAAACTGGGTAAAAAATATTAATGAATACATTTTTTAAACAACCTATGTAACGAACATTAAGCATATCGTGAGTAAAGAACCAAAATGACCCATATCCATTTGTAGCCAAACACAATATCAACTTTCTACAAAAATATACAAATATGTTTTAAGAGCATTTAAATAGAACATTTTGCACCTTTTCAAGAACATGAAATTAGAACATCTTGCAACTTTTCAAAATCATAAAATTAGAACATTTTGCACCTTTTAAAGAACATGGAATTAGAACATCTTGCAACTTTTCAAAATCTTAAAATTAGAACAGTTTGCACCTTTTCAAAAACATGGAATTAGAAAATTTTGCACCTTTTCAAAAACATGGAATTAGAACATTTTGCACCTTTTCAAAAACATGGAATTAGAACATTTTGCACCTTTTCAAAAACATGGAATTAGAACATTTTGCACCTTTTCAAAAACATGGAATTAGAAAATTTTGCACCTTTTCAAAAACATGGAATTAGAACATTTTGCACCTTTTCAAAAACATGGAATTAGAACATTTTGCACCTTTTCAAAAACATGGAATTAGAACATTTTGCACCTTTTCAAAAACATGGAATTAGAACATTTTGCACCTTTTCAAAAACATGGAATTAGAATATTTTACGTTTTTTGAAAACTCCTAATTAACAATTAAAGCACTTTTCTCATTTTGTATTTTTGACATAGCTCATTTTGATTGTTGCTAAAATTGGATATGGGTCATTTTGGTTCTTCACAGACGATATACATTTACATCGAAAATTAAGTATTATTATTCATATGACAAGGATAACAATATGAATCTCTGCTGTGGAATTTGCTACAGTTGCAATTTGTTTCTTATTTAAGTATGTGCAAATGCAAATTCAAATAAAAAGCTAAATTTTACAACGGATGTATTACTTTAAACATTTCACGGAAAATCAATGCAATCAAATCACTAGTAGTCCAAATTGTCTAGTCCGGACTAGGAAAATCGGATCGGGTCTGGTTAGTCCTAGTCTGGAGGGTAAATTTAACTGAAAAAGGTAAGAATTTTTTATTGTATACTATTAAAATTCTTATTTACTGTGGAAATTTTTGTAAAATAATTCTAAAATTATTATTATATTATTTAATACTAATAAAATAAGAATTTCCAGCTTGAAATTGTGTACTAAATTACAAATAATTTAAAGTTTTTGTTGTTATTAAATCGCATTACAGATTTTGAGCTGAAAATTTGCAAACAATATTTTAAATTTAATTGCAGACAAAAATCTTCGGAGATGATTGGGAAAAACAACTGTAGAACTGGAGAACTCGTGATTCTGTTCGCCTTAACGTTGTTTGTGACAAGCCCTGCATGGGGACAAAATACAGATTTAGATTTTGACAAAATTATGAGAGGAAGTGAGGACGGCGGTGCACGAATCAAAGCTGACGATGTGATGGCCTTCACAATTTTCACCGACTTAGACGGCAAAGGGTCCACAGCTACTTTCAACATAAAGAAGGTCAGGAGCTGTATTAATGTGGGAGA
This sequence comes from Dicyrtomina minuta, assembly GCA_949802685.1. Lineage (NCBI taxonomy): Eukaryota > Metazoa > Arthropoda > Collembola > Symphypleona > Dicyrtomidae > Dicyrtomina > Dicyrtomina minuta. Next base: position 1,412,614 of record OX461808.1, on the reverse strand, counting down.
TTTTAATGATCTTTCTTCTGTGAACACCCTTGGGAATTGCATTTGCTGCTGGCAGGATGCGAACTGCTCGGGGAATTCCATTCGTTTGCAGCCCAAACAAAAAGAGGGTGGCAAAGGGTGTAAGCATGCCAATTTGATCACGTGTGACATGGGTAGTAATAAAAACTGGAATGACGAAATCTCATCATAAAATTCATGTTAAGACACAATACTTATATGACTGACTTGGTTTCTACTCCAGTAGGCAGAATAGTGCATAGTTTAGCAATTTCGAAAAATAATTAACCAGAAACAAAACAAGGCATGTCATGTATTAGTTTTAATATATAAAAAATGTCAATAAAGTTTGTAATTATTTATTGCTAGAATCAATCAGTATTTACGCACCATGTTATTTGCTGGAATTTTAAGACAATATTAGCGTGTTTGATTTTAGGACGGGTGCTGTCAGTTAGTTAGTTAGGCTTTCAGGTTGGAGTAGGCCATAATTATATTGTAGTTCCAACTTTTACCTGAGGTTATCCTCTTGTTTGAATTTACAAGTCGAGTGCTATTTACCAATCATAAAATATTTAGATTCAGTGAAAAAAAAGTGTTTTTCACACCTAGCAAATTTTTAAGATTTTGACTTGAAAAGTCAGGAGAGTTAGTGAGGAGGCCACAGGTCCGTGATTGACTTGTGAGTTTGTAAAGTATTGTTTTTCTGGACGCTGACATGCTGTACTCTATACTAATGCCCAATTTGATTTGAAACTTTAAGCTGGTGTGTCTCTGTTTTACTTTGTATTAAAAACCGTATCATGCTAATTATTGAGTAGGACATATTTTAAACTCTATATCTTCCAGCATGATTTTTTTTAGTTCTTTACCTTGTATCGTGTCCTTGGCTCGCTCTTCATCTTTTGGTATGTAGCATTCGCCAATGTACGTTTAGTATTTCTATAGTTTTACGCCTCATATCTCACTCCTGTTTTACCTACTTTTTCAATTCTGCATTTTCTGCTCTTCGTTTCTTACAATATCCTACAGTCGATCTGCGTCCTCACTACCAATTGCATTCGTGTGCGTCCAGAGGCTTTTGAACTATCGTCGATAATGTTCTGCATACCCGCATGTTTTATATTATAGATTATAGGTACGATGAAGTTAAGATAAATGGGAACACATCAATAGAATTAGCTAATGCCGTGGCGAATGGAATAAACGGAATACCTGCTTAAATAATTACATGTAGATAAAGTTCTCCACTTACTTTAGGTTTGTTAAGTATTCAAAGCCAACTTTTCTTTAGTTCTCTCTCAGCTCAAATTAACTGGGTTTTATTGTTTGTATTTTTACACGCCGTGATGCTTAAAATTTTAAATGCAGGCCAGCTTTACAGCATTATATTGTATTTCGTCGATCAAGAATGAAGTTTGACCATCTCTTTTTGGAGCTAAAATAAATGATGACCATCTCCATTCTTCTCTAAAATGAATTTTGACCATCTCTATTTTTCATAAAATACGGCTAATGAGATATAGTAATGACTAGGTAATGGTTTAGTAATTCGAAACGAAGTACATTAATGGTCATACTTAAATTCATCACTGAATCATTATTGAAAGTTTAAAAAAATTATGGGGTCGCCCATAAATGACGTCATGGGTATGGCCAAGGAGCCTACTTGGATATTCATGGTATTGCATGCTAAAGATAGTTATTTACCTAACAGGTAATCGGATAACAGGAGGGTCATAGGGACTTAAAATAGGGATATTTTGATGACGTCATTTATGGGTGACCCCTAATGTACTTAGTTTGGAATTGCCTTGGGATTACAAACCTCAAGATTTAGTTTAAAAGAATTAAATCTCCTTACTGTCGCGTGAATACATGAGGGATGAGCCTCTAATGACGTCATCAAGAAATCTTATGTTTTATGCCTCATGATCCTCCTGTCATCAGTCCAACTATTTCAAAATTGGCTGTTTACCATAGAATGTCATGAGTAGCCAAAACATCCATTGATCCTTATAACGACGTCAGTTGTGGACGATACCTAATGTTGTTAACTGGATTAATAAAAAGGTAATCATAAATATCAAGAGTTTTAACGGCTCTCATTATTTCAACTGAATGAATTTTTGCTTTCATGCATACATTGTTTCTATTTCTAATATACAATTTAATAACAAAAATGAGCCAATTTCATAACTAAAAATAATACGTTCAAAACAATACAAACAACCTTTACCAAGAAGTGTAGTAGCATATTCTAATTCCTTGTTTTTCAAAATAAAAATGAAGTTGGAGCTGATTTTTTAAAATTGTAATAATTTCAGTTGGTTCAGAATGAAGTAAACGCTATTTTGCCTGCTCGTAGTACGTAAGTAGCCCCTGCCTTTTAATTACTTGCTCTGGAGCTGCAAATGAGAACGAAAGGTAAGTAAACAAAATGTAAAATCATATTATTCATTCTTCTACACAGCCTGAGAAAGAATGATATGAATTAAAGGTATGTCAAACGCACAGAGAAGAAGACGCAAGCAGAAGCTGAAAATGAAGAGGAGTTGATTGAGTGAGCATCAAGAGCAGTAAGTCTACGTTCACAAATGACTCCATCTGTTTGGATAAGGACACCGTAGACATCTCATGTTAAAGATAGCTATGTAGGTAATAAATTGTAAACTTAAAGATATGGGGTATTCATGAGGTCCTACAATTCATGATTTTTTGATAACATCACTAACGCAAGATTAAGATCCCTAAACGATGGAGAGTAAACAAGTAAGAAGTAAACAGAGAGGACAAGAAATTTTAAATTCAAGTTTCCTACTGTATATTTTTTTACTTATTAATTCAAACCTTTGATAAGAAAGGACGTTAAAAACTCATTTTAAAAAAACGTTACGCTCAAAAAAAATAAAATTCACTATTTTTAACTGTCCATGCAATGAACAAGCTTTAGTTTACGAAGAGACGTACGATATCGTCAATGTTCGTTCAAAGTATTATAAGGAATTGAGTACTCAAGTATGTGAGATAGAAGCGTGTGTGTGTGAGCAGGGAGTGGAGGTGGGTGGTGAATTAAATACGATGTTTTATCCTGACGTCAGGATTGAAAGCCCTCGACAGTAAATAAACCTTTGTTATGTATCATGTGATTTTGTTTTTGTTGACTCTCTAAACTTTAGCACTTCAATTTTTAAGAAACAAACAAATTAAAATATTATGTAAAAATGTTTAAATTCATAATACAGAAATCTGCGTGCGTTGAAGATTGGGGAAATTAAAATAGGCTCTTGGTACATAAATGAAGCTCACATAGAAGTAGAAGTACAGCGTCTTGGTGGAAAACATAAGAGGAAAAGATTGAAGAGTTTATTAGACTGCCCCAACCATTCGCGTTAGTAGTTAATTTTATCGGCCGCCACGGAGACAGCAGTGGTGTGGAGTGTGGAATGCAGAGCCATAAAAACGCATGTGACGGAAGCTTGTGAATAAATATTGCACATTACATTACGCCATTCACATCCCATTTAAATCACATAGGTTCTTGTATCATAACTAATTAAACTTCAAACCTATGCATTACACTAATTTATTAATTATGTATCGCTCTGCACAGACTTGATAAAATGTGGTTCACTGAGTTTGCTGAGGCACACTTGTTTCTTAGAGATCGCCTACTAATGACTTTATCGATAGATTAAATGGGTCTTCTTGGCTCCTGATGACATCGCATGCTAAAGATAACTGCTTAAGCAATGGCTAAGCTGATAACGAGAGAGTTAAATGACACATCAAATATTGATTTTTCGGGGACATCCTTTGTGGACGATTCCTGGCTAGAATTCATTACATGTCCTGATTAGAATGTGCAATGTGCAGCTTTCGTATGCGTTCATAAAATCTACGGAGCTACACACAAACTGTGAATCACTTTTACTTTCAATAAATCAAAGCAGTGTTAAAAATCATATAAACTAATTGTTTAGCCACTTGAGGAAAGCATCGTCAAAAAAACAAATTCAGGTAATACTGCCTAATAGAAATAATTTATAAAGTACTACTGATTGTCCCTGCACAGCACCCAGTCGCATATAAAATACAAAAGAACAAATTAAAATCAATAGACTAAAAGAATTGAAGAACCCAAAGCACCTCCAATTTAAATTTGAATTTAATTAAGCTATATTTCTACTTACCGTAACACACCTTCCAGTTTGGCCAAACAATGAGCTTCCGAAAGGTGGAAAATGTTTCATTTAAATAATTTTAAAAGTTCCCAGCATTATGTAATTTTAGTAGGGGTAAGTAAGCTTTAGGCAGGCTTCAACTGAACTGACGTAACCAATAGCAGATGCTACCCAGTCGGCATCGACCCTTCAGAATGATATCATAAACCGTTCATGAGTTCATAAATTATTGGATATTTATTTTTATACTTTGGATATTGGATGGCATTCTATTTTAAAAATAGCCATTTACTTACACAATTGTAAAAGCTGATGACAGCGTCGTAGGGTCTAAAAATGAAAATATTTGCATAACATCATTTATGCACGACCCCTTTCTAATTTTAGACTTCTTCGTAATCAAATAACACAATACCTATAGTTTTCCAAAAAAATCAGAAAACTGAAAAAGTGGTAAGGGGGGACCATTGGGTAAGGTAAAATTCCTATACAATTTCCCATATGATTTTCGTGATTTTTCATTTCGAGGAATTTTGAAAATTTCAATATTCGTTTTTGGCGCCAAAACGCAATTTGAACCGATATAATTATATACGTTGTAGTGACCCCACCACGTAGTACATGATCTGATATCGTTTGCTTCAATTCGGATTTTACACTTGGGAGACTTCCCATGTAAGTGGTACACCCAGATTTTAAAATCACCCATTTAAAATATATCAGGCTACTTTTAAATGGTATCATCATTGAATGCCCCCGTTAATGTTGTCCCCACAATACTCACCCCACATTAGTCGCCCTCGGGTATTATTCACCTTCACTTAAGTTGCACCCGATCATTACTCGCCCCCGTTTTATATGCCCCCGTGGAGTATGCAAATAGTAATTACATTAACAGCCCATGCAGGTGATAACCGTTGTCAGTTTATTGTAAACATGATAAAAAATAATGAAAAATAATGCTTCACATACGAAACTCTATACAACAACCTGAAACTACTCAAATTACCACCATCAACCAACGTAAACGGAAACTCAAAAAAAAAATTGATTCCAGCAGGGACTGACGGCATGTGAAAGCGAAGCAGATTGTGTGATTTACTCACACACGAATGATGAGTTTACGTTAAATTTTTTTTGTACATATTTCATGTGTGAAGCATTATTTTTCAATATTTTGTATCATTTTTAAAATATGTTTACAATAAACTGACAACGGTTATCACCTGCGTGGGGGAGTAATATGGGGACGACTTTAACGGGGGCAACTATTATAGGAACTGTTTTTAATAGCACAGACGGACCTTGAGCAACTTGACTGCATTTTGCGTTGCTTAGTCGCTGTGGCCAGATAAAGTTTAAAAAAATATTATATGCCAAAAATATACTTTTGGAATGATGACTGTTCCCAGAAAATCGATCAACTGCTTCACTGCTTAGCACGTACCTAAATAAAGCCAATTATTTAACAGGAACTCCTTAGAACAGGTATTCTTTCCAGACATGTCGAGACAATTATAGACATTGCCACTTCAATCACAATCTTGGAATAATTTGCAATGTATCTTATTTATATTCATTTTCAAATAGAATCTGCAACAACGCATATTTCAGGTATTTTATACAAGCAAGTCTTATTTAGCAAATCACTTTAGGATTGTTTACAAAAGCCGAATCAATTATCAAAACAATCGAATTCGTCGTAAAACAAAACATCATTTATTTTCATATGTTAGTGACACTAAACCAATTATAGAAGGCATGATTAGCTGGAACATTTTAGAAATTGAAATCGATTAATTTGAATTCTTGGTTTATTTTGTTACTAATTTATATTGTACATATTTTTATTTGTTTTATTTACCTAATAGAATTACTTTTGAATTCATAAAATAAATCTTCAAAACTGTATACGTATATAGGGGAGGGGGTAGACGCTGGTGATCACTTTTGTATACTTAGAGGGGGAAGAGTGAGAAAATACCAAAAAAAGTGTATACGAGATATATGGACGACGCCTAATTATTCCGAAAGCGGCTCCTTTTATAGTGGGATGTCATTATTATTAAAAGAGGTCAAATAAATCTGCCGACGACATTATGTGTGGACGACCCCTATCAATATGTAATCCTGGTACCCCTAGTAATGTGTACTTAACGGTTGGGGTTGGACACTTGAATAAAGCTTACACACAAACAAACAGAACAACCCCTACCTTCGTAATTGCTTTCGAATTGATTTCTGCATCGCCCCTGCCAGTGCCAGTACAGTTGCAACATACTATCAATCTTATGTGATTGCGTAAACAGTCAAAGACAATATTTAAAGTTGATGCAACCAACAAATTAAAGCTAATGACAATTTTAACTGTAAGTTAAATCCAGGAAGTATTGATTTATTTACTTCCAGAAACATTGCCGGGAATGTTGCAAAGAGTTTAAATAAATTAATATTTAATAAATAATATCTAAACAGGTAAAACTTTCAGGGTGGTCCATTTATGACTTTTGGTTAGTAACATGAAATAGCTTATGTTAGGGTTTCACTCTTAAAAATATGTCTAGAATTTAATCCTATTCGGCCTGTATTGTATTGTATTTGAAGGAGATCCAGTAACATGAAGCTACTGGAATGCCGCTCAGGCCACCCAGCAAACACTTAGCAACATTATGTTTTCTAATTATCAACATACGTTTCCAAATTTGTTCTAAAACATTTAAGTTAATTCTGGGGCATCTTAATGTTGTCTGAATAAAGTTGAATTTTAGACGCGCAGTCCATATGAGCTCTAAAATATAACATTTGTAAGATGCGTAAATGTAGAACACATTATGTGAACAGTATGGGGACACTTTTTCGGAGTCTCTAAAACTCGTCTAAAATTCCCCGAAAATTAGTCAGGTAGCACATGGAAATTATTCGTTTGTATTGAATACGAACTTGCGACAGGCTGTAACCTTCATTTCTTTCCTACTTCTCTACTGTTGCCTGTTGCAGTAACACTGCTCACAACTACGGCAGAAGTTCATACTTAATTGTTACACTTGCACTCGTCATGATTTATTATGTTCAGCAATGTAGCAACTATAAAATAAAGCAAGTCATTCCATACGCAAATAGAAAAGTATTGTTAACTAGTAGTAGTGAAAGAGTATGCACGTTGCGTAATTACAAATGGAGATACAGAGCTGATCCCAGCTGAGCTCCAGGGACCAAGGCACTGATGTAAGTGCAAGATTTTAATTTCAATTGCAGCAGCTTCATTAAATGTGGAGCGTGAAGAGCAGGGAATATATTACGCCTCAGCTGACGTCTGTGGATCTGAACGGCTTGCCTCCTGCACACGTGAGATTGAAGAGGAAGATGTTTCGTATGTACGCTACGTGAAATCTTATTGTAATGCACTGGACGGCTGCTGAGGAGTAACTGAGGAGCAGTGAAGATGTGTAGGACACGCGAAACAGAAGACGCGAAAGCAATATGAGCTGAAGAGGAGCTGAATGAATGAAAACAGAACAAGTGGCAGAGGCAAGAAGTAAACAGAGACGAAAGCTATATGGACATCCAGTTATCTCATTTCCAGTTTCCAACATTTTTACTTGAGCTACATTTCAGTTCTCCACTCAATTTGTTTCCAATTTTCGTCTTTACAAATACAAGAGATGGATTCTGGAGCTCAATTCCACTTTTGCAGCATTTGTTTTTGTCCGAGACAAAATTCTGTTTTGACGCTGCTATACATATAAGTAACCCACTGCTGCAGCACAATTGCAAAATATAATTTTGATCACATCTGTAGAAAAATTAAAGGGTGTGGGGCTTGAACTGAATATTCAAAATATTAGGCATCAAAATCGGTCATGGGACTATGAAAAATAGCTAGCTTTGTAAAGAGGCACATTTGAGTGAGTAAACGTCTACTACTGTACACTAATGGCTGCCGCTATGTTTCCAGTCCCTTTTGGGAATCAACAACTAGGAAAAACGTTTGGTGTGGAAACGTATCTAAAATAGTCTAGTCCCTAAGTTGGGACGTTGACTCGTCAAGAACTGGACACCGGATGTGGACAAAAACTAAAACTCGGGTGTATTCTATATCATGTTGCATATTTGCATAAACATAATCAAACCCGAAATTCCGTAATTCATTTATTTTTTTATTTTTTATTCGATTATTATTTATTTGGCTCTTGGCTGTCACAGGTTTAAGTATCCTAAATAAAAATTCATAGTCTACAGTTGATGAGTGTAAGTAAATGTTGCAAGAGGATACGACATACTAAAAGTGGGCGTAAACTAAACGAGAGAGTTAAACCCCGTGGAATGGAACCAACAAGGCTCACCCAGTAATTCCACTTTTTCTCTCCGCTGTACTTGAGTAACGATTAAAAAATACCCATCTTTATTATATTTCTAATTTTTTTAACATTTAAAATTCCTTCACGTTTACAATTTACAATAATTTTCGTAAATTCCTTGATTAATTGTCAATATCTCAATTAGTTATTTTATTAGCATGAATAGTGTGGGGCAACTCTGCTTTAGCTTTAGGGGCTGACTTCTTTTGCGGCAGCAGCAACTTTTCCAGCTGCATAAAAGGAGCCTCCATTGTGATGGTCACCACAAATGCGATTAGGCCCGTCATGACAAAGTGGGCAAAATAAATTTGTGTCTGTAACAAAAAAACATCAGAATATACACAAGCCATTGTGTAACATATACCTAAACGTAAAGGGTGAGAAAAAACGTTGATAGATGTCGAGCGGACAAATTCAAAATTCTGTTACTTACATGCGCATACATACTGTAGTGAACAGGGTGTATTTGGTTGATGTGGTAGAGCTGCTGAATGGGGAAGGAAGTGATGTAGATGCAGTACGTGAGCCGTCCCAGCGGCACAAATACCTTCCACGACAAAAACTTGTTCACGAATCCACCGTTGCCACTCACACACGCAAAAATGATCCAGGCAATAACTCCTCCCCATGCAAAGCGGCTGAGTCCGACGTAGAATGTGGAATTGAGCGAAGTGTACGTCCAATGCGCGTTGGCGGGGTCCATGAAGTTTTGCGCACCGAACACGATGGCGAGTGCAGTCCCCGTTGAGAGAAGCCACCCGCCCGCTTTCACCAGGAATCGGATATTTCGAAACTTGGCCTCGTTGTTGGATTTATAGTAAAGGACGTAGCCGAGAGAAATGCCGACAATGTACGGCGCCATTCTGCCCCATGGACTGTAGTAGATGTCCTTGGCCAATGTCCCTTCTCTAATTAAACGTACAATTATTTTTAACTAGGCAAGTGAGAGCCAATGTAAAAGGAGCCTGAAGTACTTCCTTAATACTTGTTGGGAACTTACGGAATAAATAGCCCGAGTACTGGAGGAAGTTCTTTGAGATTTTGAATCAAGGCGGGAGCCAAAATGGAAGCAGTGCTAAATGCCGCCAAAACTGCGAAGCCTGCTTTGCGCCATCTCCACAGGGGGTAAATGATTATGGGGGCGAAAAGGAAGAACTGCATGTCATTTGCCAAGTACCACGCTTGTCCGTAGCACTAAATGTATGTGTACACATGAAATATATAGTCAATCCTGTACTAAATTTTATTTAGCGAATGCTTTTAATTGATCATTTCATGAGGAGCCTTAATCTCCGCCTTACCATGTCGTTCCAAGTTTCCTCAAAGTTGTTAATGTAGAGCAGATTGTGCCACCAGTTCTTTCGACACATTTCACTTGCGCCAATAATGTTGACAGCCATGGGACCGGAGGCGAGGTACGGCCACAACGTCGCTAGGAACCCGATGACAACTGCATACGTGGGGGTCAGTCTACAGAGGTGACAAACCGAAAGGTGAAAGTTAATTCACAATAGGCTAATGGTAACTGTACAATTTTGCATTTATGGAATTGATTTAGACTTTTTAAATACACTTAACATTGTACTGGAACTGTTTTAATTTTTTAAATGGGACTTGTATTTGTAATTAGTAAACGTCATGATATTCAAATAATGAATCAAATTAAATGTGAGTGCGTACCGGAGATATCTGTGGAGGACCATGAGTGGGTAGTTGAACTTTCCCTTCCGCTTCTCCAGCTCCCGTAGAAGATTGTAACACATGAGGGTTCCACTGATTACGAAGAAGGTGTCCACTGCCACAGTCCCGTTGATGACTATTTGGAGCATTACTGGGCGGTACATCTGTAATTATCAACAGTCATGTACATACTAAAAGAAACTAAACAAACGCAGCAATAACTTTGACACTTTGCATTTGTTATATCAAATTGCTCCTGGCATTACATAGATAGGAAGTTAAAATAGAATAACATGACAGCCTACATTTCCCAAGTCGATCAAGTTCCAGGTGAGTTGACCCGAGGAAATCTGCTCCCAACTGTGACCAAGGAGAACCCAGCAGATGCTCAAGTATCTCATTCCGTGCAAACAGGTCAAGTCCCCAGCTCCCACCTTCGTGCTCATCCACTTCTCCGTGTTCAAAGGAACCGAGAAGGCGAGAAAGTACTGATCCACCTTAGACGCACCTGCACATTCAAATTTCCATCAAGTTCAAAACTCCTTTAAAACTCCATACACTATTCGTACTCCAGTTCCATTTTCAATTATAACTTTCCTAATAAGCAATGTGTTTATATTCATAATGCATGTAGCACATAGTTTTTTACTTTTTGGACCGGATTTTCGACGGTAGACTAGAATATCGTAGACGCTTCCTGCTACGCAAAGAAATGCAATGAGGGACAGTAGCGATCTGTAATTATGCACAAATTTAAATGGGGGCATATTCTGTGCTATAATAAATCAGTAAACTATTTTAGAAAAAGCCTATTGCTAAGCATTGGAATTATGAGTCTGCCTACATGACTGCAATGGTGGCGGCATCAAAAGGAGGCTTCTCGTCAGTGTAGCACTCCAGAACCTGTTGAGTGAGTAGCCCTTGAGTGAGGTCTTGGTAGAAGTTGAAGAAGATCGTCTCCACGTCCTGTTTGGTGCAGGTGGAGGGGAAGCAGGTGCCGACGACGGGGAAGAGATTCACTCCAGCCCCATCGTAGCTTGCAGCCAATTGCTTGAAAAACATAACCGAAAATTAATTTTAGCAATTTAATAATTTTACTATTCAAATAATAAATCTGCAGATGTCTACAGTTTTCAATAGCTCCTGTTTTCTGGAATTTTTAAAAAAATAAATAAAATCGATTGTTAAACTCTATCAAATTATGAATGGATTAAATATTATAATTACCAGAAACTCAGCAGGGGAAACAGATGCTTTTGGATTGACACTTGAATGTCGTTCATTAGATTTAGTTTTCTCCTTATTCAGCATGGCGACGGATGATGTGGTTGGAGCCGCTTCAAGATTAGGAAATAGTACAGTCGTGCAGTACAATCCTCTGAAATCCCAAGTTTCTTTCCAGCTCGTATAATTCCCCCGAATTTGAAGACATTCCGCATAGTCACCCGTCATTTGAGTGTGGCCACTCAAGATGCCCGCTGGAAACTTTCCCCATGCGTCCACCACTATACAACAGTTCCCATACACAATATTATAAAACAGTGAAATAATCCAAAGTGAACGGAAGCATCGATGTATTTAAATGGGAAGCAATTCACTTAAATTAGTTGTACAATAATTAGGAATTAATCAACAATTAAAAAGAAGGGAAATTGTAGTTAAAGCCAGCTTCGTAATCTTACTTTGAATGGCCCATGTAGCAGGGATTCCAAAATCCTCTCCACTGGATAGCAACCTCCCAAGCTGACTAAACAATTCAGACATACTTGTTCCACACCCGACACTCACATTGGAGAAGAGACTTTTACGGACAAAGGCTTCAAATTCCTCTCGTGTTTTGAACGCGTGTCTGAGAAAAGATGGAATTGCATTTTCCAAAATCAACTTTGATGCTAAAGCGTCTTCTCTATCCAGAGCACTTGGCGCTTGGCCTTGAATATTTTGAATAATTTGCGAGAGAACCTTCTGCTGCAGCAATTGGGGACTTTCCTGGGAATGACAAACTGAGCAGGAAACAAGCCAACAGAACAGAATTATAAAAAAGGATTTTGTCTGAAACATGTTTTCGCTGGGTCTTAAACGAGGGTTCTTCATTTTCAATTTGAGCGTGAAAAGGCCAACTCAAAAAATTATTAATTTTAGTTTATGTTTTTAGTTTTAGTGATTTGAATTTCAATTTCCAATAATTCTAATTAATAATTTATTTTCGATAATTACATAGTTATTTAAAGTTGGTGGTGAGAATTGTGTGTGGTTCGTTGGGCTGACATTGGGAGCGAAGTGAAAGGCGATAGATGGATAAAATGTAAATCAGGTATAAATTAGATAAGCATCCGACGAGATAGAGCAATTCACATGTCACTTTGATTGATTTATAAATATTTACTTTCAATTACACTACAATTTGACATGATGAAATTTCTATAGTTAATCTTCCATCATTATGCACACAGCAGCTTCGGCTTTCGTGGGATACTCCAACAGAGATTTGGGGCAGCTGCTGTACTGCGGCATTGATATGTTCCTCTTCGATTTATCTGAATTACCTTAGGCAATTAAGCCTATTGCCAGTTCACCTACTATAACCATTCCAAGCGTGAGTGAGTCGAATTGGAAAAGATAAGGCTCATAATTGGAGATATCAATTAGGCACACGTCAGTCTCATTGATTTATGCGTATTGATAATATTGAAATATTAGTTTACTTTTCCATTGTGTCCATTATTATGTAAGTAAGTGCTGGGAGATTGAGATACTATTGTGGCCGTATGTGTAATTTGACGGGTGACAAAGTGGGAGTATAATCAGTCTGGCACTTTGAGTCAATTTGGAACCTGTGACGCTCAAATTTTGTAGACAATTATTGTTACAAAACGATCATTTTTGAAAGTGAGGCGGTCAAAAATGAACGATTAACGTTCAAATTTGTTCGCTTAGTGATTTCCAATAACAATTGCATACCGATGCTTTAGCATACAGATTCGAGTTTTCCTGTTATTATTGTTTACTAAAGACCCGTTTACTGAAGACAAAATATTGACGTTTACGACAGCTATTTAAGTGCCGGAGGTTCACCTACGCCAATACTTATGTATATTGCCGGATCCGACACAAACCGTTGGGAGAGAGAAACTGGCTCCAGCAACAAGGGGCATAGGCGACACCTAGGTCGGGACAGGGAAGTAAGGTGTAGGTAGTGAAGCCATCACGTGGGGACTGGATGAGGAGTGCATGGTCTGGTAGTGGTAGTAGTACCAAAGCACTAGAGCCATCACGCGTAGACGGGATGGGCAATGTATGATCGAGAAGGATCGGGGCCGTGGTATGGTAGGCATGAGCATACGACATGATAACGATCCCTACATAGTAGCAGGTATAAAGCTGCGTAATGGAGTATAGGGGACCGACCATGACCATTCGGGAAGAGGAAGATTGGGGAGCAGGAAGGTAGGCTCGTAAGAATACGATAGCCAATCAGCGGTGGAAGGTAGGCTCGTATGTGGTTGATAGCCAATCACCGATCAGGTTAGGGATATCCGTAAGTGGGGTAGTTTGGGTCGGTCTTCAGGTCGAGGGCTCACGAGACGATGAGCAGAAGGATCGATCCTCATTCTTTTGCCATACTCCAGGAGACACAGACACGGTGGAAGAAGCGTTCTGTTCGTGAAGTAGCAGTAGACCTCAGTTGTTAGGAGTGTTAATATATTATTGGCTGTGTCGTTAGCCATTGTTGGGGTTTTAGTGTAAAATAAGGTTATAGTTATTATTATTATAAATAGAGTAGTTTATTCCGCATTTTGTACCGGGTAGACCGGGTATTTGTGACAGTGTATTCCCGACATATAACTGACATTATTGTGGGTCGGATGACCGTGAAATGGATTAATAAATCGGTGTAATTGTGAGAGATTTTCCCCAGACATTACCGGTGTGCGTACCAACTTTATAGCATATGGCTGACAGCATTTAGGGGGCTGTGTAAGACATTGTGTATCAGTGTGTGTTCATTCGGGTCCAAATTGCCCCGGTCGGATAGAGGCGGTCATACATACGTAGTATATAGACTTGGCTGGTCAGCCCGACCAGTCTCATATTGCCCATAGGCGCATCCTTTACCTCTAGACCGGACGAGCTAGTCATTGGAGTGCAAGTGTTGAGGGCGAGATACCAGCACGTGCATACGAGTGGGACATACTGCATCTCCAGGCCGCAACACGGAGCCTACCTCAGATCGGGTGCTGAGGAGCAGTGCTCACAGGCCTTTACCAAGGAGACCGACCAAGAGCTTCGGACCGGAGCTCGAGGAGGGGGGCTCCTCGTTTGATAAGCTGCAGACCAGGAGGTCTAGAGCTCGAGGGAAGCGGTCGGTGAGGGCTTGGACGGGGGTTAGGACGGGGCTTAGATCCGGGCCTAGTACTCGAGAGCAGGAGCTCTGGAGGTCCACCCCGAGGAAACCCAGGAATATCAAGGGAAGTGTACCTCGTGGAGAGGTGGTCCTGGTGTTTGAGGCTGTAGAAGTGCAGGATTGCGGTGTATTAGGAGATTCCTCTATCACACTGGCGACTACGACGGACACAAGATTCTCATCTTGTCAGAACCAGAGCACACCCAGGTGAGATAAACCAGTTCCTTATTTCTAAAATAAATTTTTTTTGTCTATATCACTACATTAGAGCATTAGAATAGGGGCTGGTATAACATATCACGAGTTCCGGGATAGCGGTTCGACTGAGCTATACTCAGGCAGGTCAGGCGAACACCATACTAGGAACATCGAGATTTAAGGGGAGAGAGAACATCACCTACATAGGTCGCATCTTATATTGTTGCTATTAGAGGTTACGAAAAACGTATATCACCACCAAGAGAGTCACAACATAAGCCAATTCGAGCTCCGAGCAATAGTGGCAGGTTCATACAGACCGGGGGTCTGACCGACTGGGCGGTCCAGTTTGTCCAGGCTAAGGGTATTCAGTCATTTGATGTGCAGTGCATTGGTCCATGTGGAGGTTCCAGACCATACACAGAGCACCACAGCATCACGTATAAGTGTTAGTCTTCCATACCCACACCTTCTGTTAGTATAACGGCGGTCACGTACCAGGGGCACAAAAAAGATCCGGTAAAAATCAGGTCTGAGACCCAGTAAAGTCAATCGGGATTAAGGTGAGCCGGTCAAGACAGAAGACGGATTTAGAAGATGGCAGCTTCAACCCAGCTACAAGCAGAGTTGAAGACCTTATGGAAGCAACGGATCGCCAAGATGATCCAACTGGGGCAACTCAAGCTGAAGGACGGCGAGGAGTTAGGGAACTACTACATCCAGAAACGATGGTTCCTCGCTCAATGGGGGATCCTCCACAAGGAAGAGCTGCCCAAGTTGATGACACAGGACCAGGTCCAATCCCTATTTGCACAAAGGAAAGATAGAATGCGGAAACTGGCACAGGAAGGGGAAACAGCGTTCAGCGGTGTACTGGACTTGGCTCAAGAGGAAGCAGAAGCTCATAGACCCAGCCCGGTCCAACCACCTACGTCCCGATCCAACGAGGACCTACTTAACCCCGGCTCGCAGCAAATACACGAGCTACAAGAAGCATTAAGAGACATGTCTAGCCGGTTCGAACAGCTAAACCTCCTCTTAGTCGAGACTAGAAGAGATAATGAAGAGCTGCAACAGACAGTCAAGATGAATGAGAAGGCTGCCTTGGCGAATACTATCCTTGCCAGGGAGGAAACCACCACTCAGCAGCCCACATCTCCGGATTCCGGGAACAGCAGACAAACAGGACAGTCAACGACCATAGATGCGGTCCTGGAAATACTACAGTTACAGACAGCACAGATGTCCAGAGCACAAGAGCTCCAAGCGAAGCAAAGAGAGCTGGCACTCGGAATGATGGCAACCAGCTTGACCATTCTACCACAGAAATTCGATCCAGACATAGACATAGCACATAACTACATTGCATCCTTCGAGAACCACATGCAGGCCCACGGCATACAACACAAGTCGTATGTCAATATCTTTCAACAGTGCCTCTCCACACCGGCAGAAGCAGCCTGGTTGAGAGCAGTCTTGGTAGACACTGAACCCAAATGGGAACCGGTGCGTACCGCGTTCTTGAAAGCATATCACAAAATCAACATGCAAGCAGCCCTGGACCACATAGTATACAACAAACAGAAGCCAACAGAGCAAATTCGTGCATGGGCTTCGAAATTCTACACCAAGCTAAGAAACATCCAGGAGCCCCGACCATGGGCACCTAGGGAGATTATGGACCGCATCAGGAAGAACATGCATCCTAGTTTAGCGGGGGCTTTCCCTTCAGGTACTCCGGTACCACTCAACATCAGTGACTTCATTAGCAAAGTTGAATCTTTCCACCAGACACAGCAACGAGCACATCGTGAACAAGAGTCATATAAGCCCACATGCGACAGGAAACATAGAAGACATGACAGACCTTATCAGCAAGCAGAGAGGACAAGGCGATGCTCAGCAGAAAGCAGCTCGAGCAGGTCCACGGAAGGAAGATACCGGGTTCGCGACCAACATCCACAGCGGCCCCGCTGGGTTTCTCCGGGGAGAGCGAAACATCTACACACGAGGCCGAGAGACCGGTCTTGGAGCCCACCTTCAAGGCGGCCCAGACCTCCAAACAGGCAATCCAGAGCAGGAGTGAAGCGACCCGCCAAATGGTGCACAATATGTGCCAATGGCTCTCATCATACGGTAGACTGCCGGGCAAAAAAGGCACAACTCCTAGCAAACAGACTGCTACAAAACTTCAAAGAGACAACGGAAGAACGGGAGGAACACATCAGCCAACGGCCAGAAGCCGAGAACACACCCCCACCGCAAGAGCCCATTAAGACAGAACTGCAGGACCCCCAGATGAGCGGATCCACACGTCGTATGACAGCCCGAGCAAGGAAAGCACTAGAGAAGAAGCTCCAGGACACCGACAAGACGGACATCATCTCATCAACCTTCGTTACTACACCGCCACCAGAAACCGAGGAGCATTTAAACTGGTCTCAGACACGGACATCGAAGGGCACCCGTGTCGAGTGCGAAAACGAAACAGAGCCCCTTTCGCCCTGGTACGAGTAAAGGTAAATCATCAGATATTTCCAATCTATGGGTTACTAGACTCCGGCTGTACCGCGCTCGCCATATCAAAGCAAACATGTGTTAAGTTAGGCTTAAAAGTAGAGAGATCAGAAACAAAAGTAACCGGATTCGACGGTATACCTAAGATCGCATCAGGGCAAGTAGTAATAGAGTTTAATATAGCGGGTAGATGGTTTCGAGAACAATTCCTAGTCCAAGAAGGTCTCATGTATCCCATATTCATAGGAAACTCATTTAGGTGGAAGTACGGCCTTAGTTTTAATGATATCAAAGGAGAACTGCATTGGGCAGTCAAAACTGAGGCCGAGGAAGAACACCAGGTAGGCGACTTCATAACAGGTCTGGCGGTCTACCCAGCAAAAGATGTCGGTGATCTTCCACCAACACCGACCCCAGACACATTAGATCGCACGTGGGTCCTCCGGACCCCAGTGCAAACCTTTGCAGAACTTTTAGCGCAAAAATATGATCGGGTGGTTCGAAGTGATGGTTCATCAGGTATTTCAAACGCAATGGTGTACGATCTAAAGATCGACCCCAACTGCCCAGTATTGCAATGCAGACCTATTCGGCGGCCACCGGCCATAGCCAAGTGGGTAGACGAGAAGCTTGAGGCATTGGAGCACCAGGGCAAGATACGCCGTTCGACCTCGGAATACTCATCTCCAATGTTATTAGTCCCGAAGCCGAACGGCGACAAGCGGTTGGTAATTAACTATAAAGAACTGAACAAGTATATCCCCAAGATTCACAGTCCCAGGCCAAGCATACATATATTTAGGGAACACCTACCTCCAGGTCGGTATATGTCAAGGATCGATCTGCGATCGGGTTCTTGGCAGATCCCGATATCGGAGTCCTCTAAGAAGTACACAGCTTTTCATACGCAAAATGCGTGTTGGGAATGGAATGTCCTTCCCATGGGACTGAAGAACGCACCCGTGATCTTCAACAGCTTATGAGCCGGATCTTTGGCAGTGACATAGGAAAATTCCTATTCCTCAATCCCGATCATATGCTAGTTTGTAGCGCAACGGAGGGGTTACACAAGGAACACCTAGAGTTCGTATTTAGCACCTTACATAACGCTAACCTATCTATAAATTGGCAAAAATGCGACTTCGATCTCCCGGAAGTACACTTCTGCGGACATATAATTACCAGAATGGAAATTACCAAATGTCCAAAGAAACTCGAGGCTGTTCGCGACTACCCGGCCCCCAAAACCAAGAAAGACGTTCAGCGATTTCTTAGTGCTATTGGCTGGTATATGAGGTTCATTCCCCATAATACGACACAATTAGAGCACATCTTTCTTAAGCTCAAAAAGGAGGAAGATCCTAATCGACCTTTTACTTGGGGTCCGGAGCAGCAAACAGCCTTCGATACAATCAAAGAGGCAATTGCAAAGGAGATCGCACCCAATGATATTGACGAGGACCATCCTTTGTATGTCTATACGGACGCCAGTGATACGGGCTTAGGAGCAATTCTAGCTCAGCAGTACTACTGTGATAAGCTTAAAGCCGACCGGTTCCGGGTGATCGAATGTCGAAGTAAGTTACTAAACACCGCAGAGCGGAAATATGATGCTCGAGAGAAGGAATGCCTGGCTATTAGATTCGCAAATCGGGTCTTTAACCCACAGATACGATACCAAAAGGAGGTTATCTTCAGGTGCGACAACCAGGCCCTATCCTACTTGAAACACGCAGCCACAAACGACCACCTCTACAACAAACATATTGTGAGGTGGGCGATTGAACTGGGTGATGTAGTGAACGACATCGAATTTGTCAAAGGCTGCGAGAATAGACTGGCGGACCTTTTTTCACGCGGTGCTCTGCCGGATCCATCCCAAGACGATGATCCGAGCCAGGTCGACCATTGCATAGCAACCTTTACCAGTTCGAGAAATAACATCGAGATCGACATGGATATGCTGGACGGGCCCATGCTGCAGACCCTTCAGAGATCAGACGAAGCGATCGCCACTGTTGCTAGGAGTTTATGTCGAGTTGGTCATCGATCCAGGTACAGGTATGACTACGCGGTAGTGCAAGGTATTCTGTGCAGGTATATTCCAAACAAGGACCCGAGCCCATTGAAATCTATATTGAAACAGGGCACGCAAACAGACGACTTCTATAGCAACAGGGTAGATAGGATTTGGGAACAGCGTCAGGAAGAACGAGACGTAGGCGGTCCATCAGGCAACCACAGCTCATCACAGATTAGCATAACACCTGGCATGCTCCGTAGGGGCAGACATATTAAATGGTCGCATCCACTAATAGCATCAGATTTCTTGGATCCAGAGGTGGCTACGACTAGAAAGCGCTTGGTCCCGGTGATCCCGCAAGTTATTGAGCGGGATATCATTTTACACTTTCATGAAGCTACAAGACCAGGCCATCATGGGGCTCAGTCCACATATGAAAGAATAAGAAAGCGATTCTGGTTCTATAACATGGCAAAGACGATAGAAGCATACGTTAAGACATGCACAGCATGCCAGTCAGCCAAAGCAACCACCCCGCTAAACCAGGATAGGATCGGTATCCACTCATATAAAAATAAGATCTTTGAGTGCGTTCAGGTAGCCATCATCGGTGAGCTCAACCCAAGTGCGGGACATAAATACGTAATAGTCTGCATAGATCATTTCTCCAAATGGATAAGTATGGAGCCACTCATATCTGTCTCCACGGCTAGGGTTCTCAGGTTCTTGCGAAAGGTATTTAACACCTTCGGTACCCCCAGCAGAATCGTATTCGATGATTCATCGTACTTTTCTGGAACAGAATGGGAAGAGCAGCTCCATCAATGGGGATGCCTAGCGGTACAGGTCCCACCATACCAGATGTACCCTAGCCAGTTAGGGGCGGCCATCCAAGATATCCAGAGCATCCTCGAAACATTCTGTTCCCAAGGCCGTACCAAGTGGGCGAAGCAACTGGGAGACTACATGGTGGCATTGAACACATCGAAATCCAAAGCAGCCACATATTCACCTTGTCAACTCAATCTAGGCAGGGATATCACGCTCCCAGTAGATCGCAAAGCGCAGCTCCAACGGACTCTGGGAGTTACAGAAACAGATTTTGAGCTAAGACTACTCTCGGATGCCACAGTCATCAGGGAGCAGGTGCATAAAACCATCAAACTAGTTCAGTTAGCTCAGTCGGAACACGTCAACCGGAACACACGTGATTGTATATACAAGGTAGGAGACCTAGTTACGACACGTAATAGACACCAGTCGCAGGCGCTAGAAGCCATACATACAGGGCCCTGGATGATAGCGGAGGTATATTCAGATCTCTGGGTCAGCCTTAAAGACCCATATGATCCGCAAGCTACTGCTTTTAAATCCCATACCTCGGTCATACTCCCATATCATCACACTGTAGAGGTGACAGACGAAGACGAGTCTAAGACTCAATCACAGAAACCTAGGATAGCAGTATCAGGAAGCGAGACTCGACTAGCACAAGGCAAACAAGTCGGGGATACAGCAAGGAGCAGGTTAACCAAGCCAGAGGCGCGACAGCACACACCATTAGTAGCAAAGAAAGGTATCGGGAGCCCGAGCATAGGGCCAGTAGACATGTCCAATGAGTACGACCAAGAGTACAATGGACCTCCTACAATACTAAGGAAGTCGACAAGAACCCGTAAACCTCCGGACCGCTTAGGTATGAACGCTATGCAGTCGGGCAAAACAGCATTCCGGATGGGGGACCTGCTGAGGATGTCTTTTCCCTGGAACAAGACCGCAAGTTAATGAAGCAGGAAGTATCGGAATTAGAAAGGCGTTGCATTAAAACTATTTAGCAATTTTGGGAAATTTAAATTTTTTTTGGTGATGGGAATGGGGGTATTAGGTTAGTCTTTACACAAAAATATATAAAAATGGGAAAAAAATAAAAATAAAAAAAATAAAATATAATTAGGTTAAGACGGAGGTGTAGGGGCTGAGGTCTCTACTCTTCCGAACACGTCCTATGACGTGTAAGACGTTAAACTGCGCCGTGTGCTCGTCCTGACTTCCACCGTAGGGACGAGCATAGGGTAGGTTACTAGTGAATGGGTAAACAACTCCCATCGGCAAAAGAATCACGAAAGGCTGAGGACCCAGCCTGGAGCTAGTGAGCTCCTTTGCTCAGTAACCAACCCTATTCACGGCATATGGTTCAGAGCACAAGAAATCCACATACCGGGAGCTGGTGTCCGATTTAGATGTTGGTGGAGCACCCAGCACGGAGAAGGAGGGCCCGTAGAAGCCCTCATAGAAGGTTAGCTTAGGGTAACCTCGTTCAAAGGCATGGGGAGCAACAGATCTACAGGACCAACGCGGCCCAGCATAGGTAATTTAATCAGTACAGTTCCAGCGACCATCAGCTCGGTCGAAGTCAATCCACTTTGTTACGCTCAAAGCTGAGAGAGCATGATAAACCAGCAACAGAATAGTACAGTCGTCAGAATTAGCATCGCCTAGGAGCACCGGAGGACCCCGGAATTGAGTTGAGCGGGTAGATGATGTGATGATTAGCATAGGCCATGAGTCTGCTAGGTTTGTAGTCATGTCTCAACACCCAAGTAGTTAGTTCGATCCTCAAGCTAGGGAGAATAAACAAGCATAGTAACCAGGAGACCGCCAAGGCGGTTGAATGACTCACCTTGATGAGTAGTTTAGAGTTGGGCTTCAGGTCAGGTACAACATGCCATGAAGTATAAAGTCCTCAAGCTAGCGAGGGTAAACAAGCGACAGGCAGTCACGCATGTCAGCTGTGAGCATTTTGCAGATACAGTGCAGGCCATCGAGTCGTTTGTACATGTCGTGCACTGATTAACCGGGTACGGAGATATGTCAACAATACTCAAGCTAGCGAGGATAAACAAGCAGAAAGGGCATTACATGTCAATTGTGAGCACTATGAAGAATACAGGGCAGGCCAACGAGCCACAATTGCGATGTTCGGTAGTGTTCAGCCGGGTACGGAGATACTTCCATAGGACAAGGGTACAGTCTAGCACAACGCACAGCCGTTTAAATGCTTTCCCATGTATATGATTTTCTGTGGAAATTCAGCTATAAGTCGTTCGTGGGCAGTAAGCAGGAGAGCCCAACAGGAGGGCGCATGGGTAACCAGGTATGCAGGTAGTCACCGTCAGTAGGTCGGCGTTCTCAATGCTAGGGAGGGTAAACAAGCACTCAACCAGTAGATTAATATCAACGTAACAGTTAAATCAAAGGTCCAGCAGGAGGACATCGAGCATTCGTGTAGCAGAAAGCAAGAGTAGGCTAGTCCTCAGGGCTAGAGTGTATAAATAAGCAATGGAGACCACATCCAGCAGTGATTTCAATTAATTGGATTCCTGCCAAAGGGGGCTGGGGAATAACCAGCTCCGGTCGCAGGCAATGCCAGCCTAGTAATGGTAAATTGGACGATCAAGGAATTCCAGCTAGGATGGAAAGCTATCGTGAGTATAGTAGGCAGAATTCCTCAAGCTAGCGAGGGTAAACAAGCACCCGGGCACAATTCCCGGCAGTTATTTCAACCAATTCGATTCCAGCTGGGAGTTTTGAGTGACCAACTCCAGCTGAGACTTCATACCGATGTGACTTTCGGTTTGTCCCACTTCAGTGTCTCGATGTAGGAGTCGAGAGTGGGCAATAGACGTACAGGGCTCCTCAAGACTAGGGAGGATAAACAAGTCAGTACAAGAGCCATGATGGAAGCGATCTTTGAATAGACATTAGCCCGATCCATCCTACATGCATGCCACTTCTTCTCCCAAGGAGAGCAGTGGTGAAACGGACAAGAGTTATCACAGGGTAGGGTCGGCACAAATTCTCCACTGAATCCAGGTCCACGAAGGTAGATGCGATCAGTAGTTAGATCAGCCCGGTGAGGCAAGAGTGGGGTTCGATGTAAGCGATCGACCTCAGCCCCTAGTGAGGGATAGTGCAAAGCAGCGGGTAGCTAGACCAACATATCTCGGCCTAATCCAGACAGGCGAATGCCGTAAGGGTGATCTTAGACCGACGTAAGGAACCCGGTACGGGATACTGGTAGTACGGTAGACCTAAGCGTCCGAGGGATATAGGTCGTACACCAAGCACTATACAATAATACAGACCGGGTCGGAAGGTCGGGGGGACCGTAGGTAATAACTCGGTACCGGTAATATACAAGCAAGAGACTCCTGCGGAAGGTGTGAGCAATCACAATTTACGGTGGCATAACCCTTCCGGGGGTTATGATTAAGGGATAGAGCAGCGTCTCTAATGAGCACACGCGGGGATGGAAGGTCTTCTGAGCTACGGTGACATCGTCATCAGGCCCAGAAGACCACACTTTAGTTAAGCATGATGAAATTATGGAATGACAAGGCATGTAAAGCTCGGGTTTAGGACCACGTAGCATGATCTAAGGATAGCCGGGGATTTTATATGAATAAGGGAGACGGTGAGTCTCACTTAGACCTTGTCTAATCGGTGGTTTTAAAATTTTAAATTGTAGCATGGCAGCCTCACCAGCGTGGCTCGAGGACGTCACCGCACCACTCCATGAAGTATCATGGGCAGCACATGCGTTAGCTCAAGGAGCCTACGACCCAGTTTTCAACCCTACGGTCGTGTCCCGACCAGCAAGATTGGGACCAGAATCAAGAAAGGCGAAGGGTATAGCAGCGAGAAGAGGCGTAATTCCAATCGCATCTCGTCCACAGGAAAGGTCACCATTCCGAGATGTGGTAGAAACCTACCGAATCAAGAAAGACGACACACCGGACGCACATTTGACTCAAGCTCAGATAGATGATCCGCACAGTGATCCCCGAATAGTGAGACATTTCGTGACTAGAGACAAGGCATGGCCATCTAAATCCCAGGGAATTCGTCCAGCCATACCCAAAGAAGTAGGGGTTACTCCAGGGGCGACTAAGGAAGCGGAGATCCAGTCAGTTTTAGTTAAGCTTGACAAATCACCGAATCTTGCAGTTCAAGTATGGAGAGCGAACACGCATACCACGAAGAGAGGATATATCTCGGTGATCGCAATAACAGACGGAGCACGGGTGGTGCTGGCAGGTTATGCAGCAATGGCACCAGAGGCACAAGCTTATCTCCTAAACTGGTTGGAGAAGAACAACGCAGTCAAGTGGACCTACCAGCTCGGGCCCCAATTTGAACTCCTGAGGAATTTCGCTGACACTCGCCCGAAACACATGGTGGATGTCAGGTACCTGTTGAAACGGTGGTGGAGAGCTAAATATAAGGGAGAGATACCGCAACGGGCGGAGGAGGTATTACTTACAATATTTCCTAAGCTCCAGATTACCGTTGAAGACTACCTGGAGGATAATCGCCCAGCTAAAAGGGGATCAGAGGACAGAGTGTACTTCACACCAACCCAATACAGGTATATGGTCACCAAGGTGTTGGGTATATATCATTTGGCTCGACTCTATTCGGAATCCTTCACCTCCGCTCAGACGGGCTTCAATAAGTGGGTCGAAGCATACAAGGAACGGATAAAGATCATGGATACCCGTATGCCAGTAGTAGCACCTGACTTCTCCCCAAATCAATGCCGCCAAGAGCTGAGTAAGGTACTCTACCAATATGCTAAGCTGTATCGCGAGGATAAACTGAAGAATAAGGAAACTATGGACCCTCGCGGTATCCTGGCCATACTAATAGTGCTTCGCTTAGAAATGGCTTATAGGTTGGATTTGCAGCCAGGGGAATGGCTCAAGACTATCACGGTAGCATATATGATACAGGCGCAATTCTACCGGGAGAAAGATGTGGTAACCGAGACACGGGTATCAGATAAACCCACTAGTTTTCTTTATTATTACCGATGTAATGCACAACAGGATGTGTGGAATCATTTTGGGGGAGCGTTTGATGCTTTCAAAAGTTACATTGATAAGTGGTGTTTGAAGGGTAAAGAGGGGGAGCCGCGTAAGCCAGCCCAAATGATGCAGGGTAAGGGTGAGCTTCGGAAATGGATTGATTATCCGTACCTCTTGAAGCATGTAGAAGCAGTACTAGAGGTAAAGATATTGGACCTGATAGACGGGAAAATCCAGTGCGACGACTGGGATGATTGTATGACCTCCAGATCGGCAGATGAGGATACTGAGGTTCTGCATGAGCTAGTACTACAGGAATGGGATGAGGGGCGCCTGGCCGAGCGAGTGGCAGAGAAGAATAGATTGGACCGTTTAAGACTAAAGAAGCAGCAAGATGATCTCGCAGCGGCTTTGGCCCTGACGAAACCTGCACCTGATCCTAAACCTTCAACAGAGAAACGGCCGCGGTCATCTAGGGATAATAAGCGTTCTGATGGTAAGGATCGAGGACCAAGGACCCGCAGTCATAATCGTCCCACATCTACGCGGAAGGCGAGTACAAGGCCTAGTGTTAGTCCAAGCCCAGCTGACAGTCATAAGGTCCGGGTGAAGACAGAGCCACCAGCTAAGCGCCCTAGAACGGAGACAGTACCAGAGGAGATCGATATAACCGACTCGCCACAACGATCACCGGCACCAGAGACGGCGTCAGAGGCGGCATCAACGTCCGAGCAGGAATCGTCATCCGATGATGAGGCAGGTTGGTCAGATGGGGGTACGAGACAGGTCCTAAAATCCCAGCTCGTGTCCTATGAAGAGGCGATGGGACGACTCTGTGCAGAGGCGGGGGACAAAATCATGTCACTCCTGGAGAGCACGTTAACCCGGGTGTGGAGTAGTGGGCACTCTGCATTAGGAAGGGTGTACACGCTCAACAGGTTGGTGGGATGGTTATTGTTCCCGCAGAATTTTATCCCAGGGCACTTACGAGTTGTGCAGCGGAACAGCAAAGGGAGGATCTACGCACCCACTCAGCCGGTCGTGGATGAGTGGTGGCGTATATGCAAGACTTGTCGAGCCATCGGTCATACCACCACGGAGTGTTACGCTCACAAGACCAACCAACTAGTTGTGGATCCGCAGCAGATCGATGACGATCACCACTTTTTGCTACTACCAGGGGACCAGGACATTATGTTCAGAGCGGACGTGGTGCAGTCGGCCATGTACCAGATCCAGATCAGATCCCATGAGCTCAAGCGATCAGACGACGACCGATTAGTGATACACACAATGTTAAACAACATGCTGAAGCGTCCCTTGACAAAGGATATCTATGAAGTAGTTCGGACGGTACAAGAGATCCTGAGTACAAGTCAGTGGAAGATACCTAAGCCAGTACCACCACCATTGACATATGATGTTGTTCTTGATCAAAAGCTGGCGGGTTTGCAAGCCCAAGCTCTTCAGTTTACACAGTCAGTCACTGATCTGAGGGTGCTCAATCGACCAGCCGAGGTCTTAATAGAAGACCAAGTTGATCTAGCGAAGTTGGTCGTAACCGAGTGGCAGAAGGAACAACAGGAGCAGAGGAAAGCAGACCAGACGACTCCAACTAGGGGACCGGGGGCTCAGGAGTTTAAACCACAGCAGGCGGCGGCTCTGGAGCTGTCGCGGGGTAGGAAAGCCTCATTGGAGTTCGGGCCGTTAGCGGGACCCTCAGGATCAGGGAGCACCTCCAGCTTGGTTATAGATGAGACGGTTACATCTATAAATTTGTCGGACCACGAAGAGGATACCTCAACGCCTACATCTCGCAATGGATCCATACGAGGAAGACCTGCGCCGGAGGACCAAGAAGGCAACACCAGTGATGCGGAGACCATCGCACCAGACGAGTTCCCTGATTAGCTTACGATAACGAAAGAAGGGGCATAGGACATGTATATTTTATCTATTTTTTATACTTTTTATATTGTTATTACATTATTTTTGTTGGCGTTTATATAACTCTTGTATAAGGACCTCGAGGGGAGTCGAGGGTGATGATAAAAGGCATTTTTTGTATTTGTAAATCGTTTGCTGTATACTATTAACAACCGGACGGGCCGGTGCTCGATCATGAACATGAGTTTGTAAAGATGAGTTTTTGTGTGTTATTAGAGTATACATAAGTTTAGAATAATGAACTTTTACTGTAAATTTGACTAAAGGATAATTTTAATTACTTTTTATGTTATGAATAGAACAACTGAGGTCGGGATAGGTGCTTATTAATAGGGACCTTGATCTAAGCGCATAGGTAGAAAGCATACGAGAGCTTCTGAGTCTTTTGGGTCTTGAGGTAGAGAGGTCTACATGTACAAGAACGGGGACCCCCCGATCGGATCGAGTCTTTAAGAGGTCCTCAGTTCCACTGCTCCACTTACCAGGTCTTTCTTAGGTGAGGTCGTGGGAGAGAGAAACGGCAACATCTTTTAGCTAAGAGTCGTTCCCGTTTCCAGTCACTAGCCTTTTCACTTATTCTCGGCGTTGCTCAGGCGGTAGAGAACCCTCTACGATGTTTCAGGCGCCTGGCAAAGTTGAGAATAGTGGGGGGGACAGTGGGAGAGAGAAACTGGCTCCAGCAACAAGGGGCATAGGCGACACCTAGGTCGGGACAGGGAAGTAAGGTGTAGGTAGTGAAGCCATCACGTGGGGACTGGATGAGGAGTGCATGGTCTGGTAGTGGTAGTAGTACCAAAGCACTAGAGCCATCACGCGTAGACGGGATGGGCAATGTATGATCGAGAAGGATCGGGGCCGTGGTATGGTAGGCATGAGCATACGACATGATAACGATCCCTACATAGTAGCAGGTATAAAGCTGCGTAATGGAGTATAGGGGACCGACCATGACCATTCGGGAAGAGGAAGATTGGGGAGCAGGAAGGTAGGCTCGTAAGAATACGATAGCCAATCAGCGGTGGAAGGTAGGCTCGTATGTGGTTGATAGCCAATCACCGATCAGGTTAGGGATATCCGTAAGTGGGGTAGTTTGGGTCGGTCTTCAGGTCGAGGGCTCACGAGACGATGAGCAGAAGGATCGATCCTCATTCTTTTGCCATACTCCAGGAGACACAGACACGGTGGAAGAAGCGTTCTGTTCGTGAAGTAGCAGTAGACCTCAGTTGTTAGGAGTGTTAATATATTATTGGCTGTGTCGTTAGCCATTGTTGGGGTTTTAGTGTAAAATAAGGTTATAGTTATTATTATTATAAATAGAGTAGTTTATTCCGCATTTTGTACCGGGTAGACCGGGTATTTGTGACAGTGTATTCCCGACATATAACTGACATTATTGTGGGTCGGATGACCGTGAAATGGATTAATAAATCGGTGTAATTGTGAGAGATTTTCCCCAGACATTACCGGTGTGCGTACCAACTTTATAGCATATGGCTGACAGCATTTAGGGGGCTGTGTAAGACATTGTGTATCAGTGTGTGTTCATTCGGGTCCAAATTGCCCCGGTCGGATAGAGGCGGTCATACATACGTAGTATATAGACTTGGCTGGTCAGCCCGACCAGTCTCATATTGCCCATAGGCGCATCCTTTACCTCTAGACCGGACGAGCTAGTCATTGGAGTGCAAGTGTTGAGGGCGAGATACCAGCACGTGCATACGAGTGGGACATACTGCATCTCCAGGCCGCAACACGGAGCCTACCTCAGATCGGGTGCTGAGGAGCAGTGCTCACAGGCCTTTACCAAGGAGACCGACCAAGAGCTTCGGACCGGAGCTCGAGGAGGGGGGCTCCTCGTTTGATAAGCTGCAGACCAGGAGGTCTAGAGCTCGAGGGAAGCGGTCGGTGAGGGCTTGGACGGGGGTTAGGACGGGGCTTAGATCCGGGCCTAGTACTCGAGAGCAGGAGCTCTGGAGGTCCACCCCGAGGAAACCCAGGAATATCAAGGGAAGTGTACCTCGTGGAGAGGTGGTCCTGGTGTTTGAGGCTGTAGAAGTGCAGGATTGCGGTGTATTAGGAGATTCCCCTATCACACCGTTCACACTGCCCTCTTAACTGCCGTATACGGCACTATACGCAAGGATGCGTTGCGAGCTTAAAATTATATCCTTGCAAGTTTCATCCTTGTTTTTAGAGAATCAATGTGCTCGGAAGTATTTCTTGAACCGATACTTATTAGTCCTACTGCCGTGCGAAAAGTTGACTTCATGACATTTTGTGCCGTAGCTCGTTGCACCAGTTCAAAACTGCCTTGAACAGCAACTCCCTAGTGGAGGAGGGGATGCAGTGTCAACGCTTCTGTCGTATACGCCAGTAATTGTTGGCGGAGGTAGACTATTGGAGTGCCGTGTGTGTTCTGTAAACGCGACTTTAGGCAGTTCTGACAGAAAAGGGTGCAGTTGTAATTTGTGCTAAATTTTACGTTCCTTCTGCTCAGAAAGTTATTTTACTTGTCAGGATTAAAATTTGGCCGTCAGGTTTATTTTAATGGTTTTCAGGGTTCAAGCAATCAAAATTGAACGTTAAACGTTTAATTTTGAACGCCTCAGGATCAAAAATGATCGTTTTGCAAAAATGCTTGTCGTTCAAATTTGACCGTCACACGTTCAAAATTGACTTAAAGTGCCAGAATGATAATTTCAAGTCATGCCTTTGTGTACCTGCTATCTACCACAACAAATTGCTTGCGGTTTAAAATTATTAACAAAAATATTCTTGTATCGTATAACACTTATATAAAAAGATGCATTTCAATTGTCCGCGCAGAAAATGAAAATAGTGACACATATATTATAATATGCTAATCAAATTTTTACTAAGGTGATACTATCAACTTGTGCTTTAATTACCCACGTGTCAAGAAAATACTGCGGCATTCATTGTCGGCGTTGAACTTACAAATCAAATTAATACATACATTCGGCATGCTTTGATATACTTGAAACTTGAAAAAGTAATTTTGCCGATCAAATAATAAGGAGCAAATAACTCAAACGAGACCTGGCGAATGTCGAGATTTAGCGGCTGGAATTGGGTATGTACATAGCTGAAGGCAGTGCGTCCCCATCCGGAGGTTGCGGAATACGTCCAATGCTTAGCGAGGTCAGTTTGAGGGGGACGCTGCACAAATATCCGTCAACTTGTGAAAGCGTGTGCAGTAGAAGATAAAGGAAATGAAAGTAGCCTAACCACAAATGCTCCAGTTTGTTTTAGTTAGAAAAGGAAATGGCTCTTTGAGATGCTTGACTGACTCAGGATATGCAGCTTCTTACAGAACTACGACCACAACGCAACGTATTGGTCTGTACGGTGCATTCCATAGCCCATTGCCACACCGTATTATTGCCTTCTGGCTTCACTTTATTCAACGTATAACGTTTTAGTGCATGATCACTGTAAGTGTGGGATTAGGCGCCGAGTCTTAAATCATCCCCTCCTCTCAAATAAAAACATACGCTACCCCTGGCCACATGGGGATTGATGAGTGCACACAATTTGATTCTCCACTCTCCCTCCTAATTTGCACTCACGGATATGGGGATGAAGGTGAGTTTTAGTGTAGGGAATGGACTTATCATTCATATGCTATGCCCATCTACGATTTTGGGCTATCAAGTTACTTATAACACATGCAAAGTACATCTGAATCTTCCGTCTACAGAACGGTCAAGATTGTGGGAAGTTCCAAAATATTAGGAATTTTTACAATTTATTATTTTTACCCTGTGAACAACTAAGGAAACAACGGAGCGTAATGCAGGCACATATTGCAACTGCTAACAGTTGAGCCAAGGCCACATTTGCAATAGCCATTGGGGTAAAATATTGGCACTTAATTTCCGTTTTGGATTTATTTCAGTTAGTGATGGCGATAGCGATAGTTCGTATTGCTCAAATATTCTGATATGATAGGAAAGTGATACTTCCTAACACTGCGTAATGCTACGTACAGATGTTAAAATTCCTAATTGCTATTTAATCCGTTTATATTTACGTTCGAAATCCGAGTCTCCAGCTCGTGGCGTGTCTGGGACGGAGGACAAAGTGGCCTATCTTCTATCGGCCAATAGGACTCAGGAATTGAGTTCAATCTAAATTAGTCTGCTCTTAGGTTACTCCAGTTCAGGTTCAATTGAATCAAAACGCGGCATCGCATGTTCCACTTTACACACGCACCAACCACAATCAGTCCACGGAGTGTGCAACTCGGATTATCACAAGAGAAGCAGAACAGACTGGATTAATCACAATACGACAAGGACAACTTGGCATTTGTTAACTTTGCCCATCCAGTCTCGTCCTCCACAAATATGTACATAGCACATTTTGAACTTTTTCAAAGCTCCTAATGACTATTAAGTGCATTCCGTGTATGTCATACGCTCTTTGGACTTGGCTCATCTGAATTCAAACCCAACCCAGATAACACACAAATGAAAAAAATAGTTGGATAATAGTAAAAAAATTACGAAATGGTCAGGAAAATGCGTTGGAAAAACTGCGATTAATATTGCAACTATTTTGATAGCCCAGAAGCTAAAGTGCACTGTTTGCCAATTTTTAGCGCTGTTATGAGGGACCAACCGTACTTTATAGTGCATAAATTGTTACTTAGTAAACAGCAAGTTCCTGACCATGGCCAAACAAAAAACATGCGGCGTTCGCTGATCGTTTTGTTACACATAAAAACGGACTTTGGCCCGATTAATATTTTGTATATGCCGAACACGACGTGCTTGCCCTTATGCAATTAAATAGTATAACAAATTACATTATTTAATTTAAATTAATACAAACTGTCCACGACATTTCTAGTTACTGCAGTAAATTCAATTTTTAAATAGGAATTAGACGAAAGGTCATGCTCATAACCGTGAGTTATATACTTGCCCTACCTAAGTGGATAAATTTCTAAGCCGTTTGCATTTAGTAGGATCTGTTCAAGTAATGCTTGAGTGTTCACGTGGAGTATACCATACGTTCAATATTGAATTAACAGTCAGGGCGACACCCCCCTGGACATAAAGTGATAAAGTTAAAATTGCGTTCTAAAATAATCGGATTATTGTTTGCCCGTTGCAGCCTATTACTGGGGTCTATTCAGTAGTCAGAGTTTGCGAAAATCGTCGGCCAACAAACCCAAAAAAGGTCGTGGTTGAGTTGGGCCGTTCGTGTCGTTCAACACCAATGTTCCAGCTAAAATCAGCGCGACAAGATATAAGGCAATGTACCAACCTTAAAACTAAATGCTGGGCCGACCTAACAATTACAATGTGTGTTATCTGGGAAGTAAAAAATGTTTTATTCTGGTTTCTTACTCTCAACGTTCTGCTTGGAACGTGAGGAGAGATTTTACTGTAAAGATTAGAGTGGGGCACGGAGAAGTGATCAGTCTATTGTTTTGTGAATTGGATAACCATGAATTGAGCCTGGTACTGCTACTATCCTACCTACTGCAATTGCAAGGTATACCAAATCAATTACAAGCTGTTCTTATTGTCCGTAATCCAATTGAGGCTGGGCTATAATTAATTTCCTTCTAGTTTTATCATTCAACACAAAATAGCATATAATCCCAATCCGTTCAACGGAGTTACCTACTTGATTTATAGGAAAATAAAATGCAAATTTGGCTCACATTTTAATATTCGAAAGAACAGAGGACTCATCAATGACGTCATGAAATAGGAATTTATATTTACACTCCAACGTAGATTTATGAAACCTGTAGGTAAGCACCCGAGTCGCGTTACGAAAATTATCAATAATTCAGTTGCTAGCAATAAAAACATTTCGCTGTTTCATGAAGGTGCAGATTGGCTGCGGAGTCTTTTCCACAGCTTACCCACCACCTTCGTTGCAATGTAGGGCAGCCGCGGATCCAGCGGGAGGGCAATTGGCTCAAGTTCACACACACGTTTTTATGTGAAAATGGTGATTATAAATCTTGATGGATCCCCTAAGAGCCAACTTGAGAATATCCTCCACTATTTTTGACGGTATTCCAGAAGATTCAGCTCACGTCTTAGTCTTAAACAAAATAGCTATCGTCCCTTTTGCTGCTATATAAGGACCCGTCATTTTAATTCTACGCCAATCCTACTTATTCAAGAAATATTTAACACAAGGCTCGTAAATTTCTTTTTTCTCCATATCAACTGCAACCGCTTGGTCTGACTTAGTCTTCACTGTTCTCAAATTTAAATCATAGGGTGGGATCTATAATGTTTTTAATTTAAGATGTCAGATTATGTGCAATGATATCGACTT
Organism: Dicyrtomina minuta; assembly: GCA_949802685.1. Taxonomy (NCBI): domain Eukaryota; kingdom Metazoa; phylum Arthropoda; class Collembola; order Symphypleona; family Dicyrtomidae; genus Dicyrtomina; species Dicyrtomina minuta. Next base: position 1,379,108 of record OX461808.1, on the reverse strand, counting down.
TCCTTGTAGATCCACTTTTAGAAACAAATTGAGCTTCTGCATTAACGACAAAACCTTTGTCAACACGAGCGTTTGCCAGAACTTCCTAAATAACTATGATGTCGAATTTCATGCAAAAGTTCTCCCCTGACACAGTAACCTATGACATGACCAAGACTTTCTTTCTCAGCGCCGCAATGCCTGCACATGATTCCGTCTAAGTTCTTTTCTGGAATAACTCTTACACTAGCAACGTATTAGCATTTCTAATAAAGGTAGTAGGCCATTCTGACGGGATCAACCCATTTTTGCTAACCAAAATTTTATTACCCTTATTCATGACTTGCCTTAAACTGACACACCCTTGCACCCCGAAACTTTGTCTAAGTTTTGTTTGTGACACCACAAATCCAGGTCTTTTTCTCGAAATTTTGTACACATTCTCTTAGTGATCGTACTTTTTACTTGAGGGTCACTAAATTTGACTAATTGTGCACTAATTACACGCGTAATTGCGGACCTTACGCGTTTTAAAAACAAACTCTGCATAGGCGTGTACGTTACGCTGACGCTATTTAAGGGCTAAAAACAAATGGCGCCACTAAATTTGAGGATCGGTCGCTTTGAAAAAAAAGACACCCGACGTTATCCGTAACTATTTAAGAAATGCCTAAAACTGTAACAAGGCGGACGGGTTACCGGATGTAACCAAAATTTTAGTTAATTTGGATGGCGCCATTTGTCGCTATAGTGTTGTGACTTGTTTACAATTGTTCTTTTCCCTTATGGGATTTAACATAGGAGAACAATCTGTGATTGTGCACAATTGTTCTTCAACATTTTCCAATGTTAAATCTCATAAAAAAATCAAGAACAAACTAACGTTGTGCACAAGTCCCGTCACAACACTATGTCGCTAGCGACTCATCTCATTTGGTCATTTAGTGTTGCTAAACTAATGTGGAAGAATACTCGGTTATCCCAATTCACTACGGAGTCAGCTATGTTACACCTATGCTTCTAATGAAATTGTGACTTTTTACTAACTGCGCATTTTTAGGTCTTGACTTTAAGATTATGTAAATGGTACGCACTCAGGATGTGAAAAAAAGGTTTTCAGTTCAACAACTTCCAACCCACATTGTTTGTAAGTGCCATATTTTTGTATTTGAGTTAAGTTACTCAACTAACTAATTGGCTCACTCGCTAAAAGTGGGGGTGTCGTAAAGTGGGGAAAAGCAGTTAAGGACGCAGTAGCCACAAAGAACAGGGGCTCATTGATCTTTGTCCGACTCCAGATTCCGCATCCGCAATGAAGGAAATGTACAGAAATATGGAATCGAAACGAGATTCGGCCAACTTAAATGATTGGAAATGGAAGAAGAGCATTCTTCCGCGTCTCACGTCCTCTTTCTGTTTCTGTGTAAGAAGCAAGTGTGGTGCTCATTGAGGTTGCGTTCCAGTTCCAGTTTCAGTTCCACTTCATTTTCGTAATTGTCCTAGAAGATCACGGCGCATTTAGGCCTCGGCTTCATAATTACAATTCCCATGATTGTCCCCGTCCGCTGGAGCCGTGATTTACGCAGAAAATGTTCGCAGATTAGTTACGGGAATAGTTGGATTCTAAGCACCGCTACACATGGGACTATTCACTTATCGTGTGGAGGAAAGGGAAGTGAAGGAACTAATCTCTGTTGCGTGAGTCAAATGAAAGTGATGAGTGAGGCGAAGAAATGCTCCGTCCGTTCGTGTCTCCGCGGACAAGGAACGAGATTAACTTGGACAAGACAAGTGCTGTAAGTGAGGGACGTGCGGGAGCGATACTTAAGGTTAAACTGGATTTTGTTAATTGGACGGAGACAGTAATTGGTAACAAGACAAGAGTGGCGCAGATTGAGGTTGGCGCCTTGTAGAAGTAATCGCGACTCGTAACATTTCACTCCGTGACTTAGTCCACGTCAAAACTTGCAAAACTTATCATCAATCCCCAAGAAGCGCTAATCGTTCGTAGAACGCACACTCAATTCCGCTTTTATTTAGCTCAACTCAATTTCATTCCTGAGCAGTGGCTGAACAGTCGCACGTACCACTTATCACTTTCATTATCACATTCAAACTGGAGATAAGTGAACTTGCATTTTTAGCAGCTTCCGTTACCTTTTTAAAATGTAGATCAACTAATTAGCAGAGCTGCGTCAGAATTGAGGTGAACAATTAAACATTCTTCGATAATTTAAAACGCCGGGTTTGCGTTTTCATAAATTTTACATGTTTTTCTAGCAAACAGTGGAAACTGGTTAGTTGTTGTGTCAGAAATTTGTGATAGGTGCTATGGCTGAGGATTTTTCAGCAGCTATGCCACTGCGGGAATTGCTACGTGTGACCAACTCAATAGAACTCGGAGTAAAAAGGAAGAAAGAGTTTTCCTGGCTCATGCTACTCATCCGCACGAGAGTATTGACCCAATCTTTATTTGAACGACACCCACAAACGCAAGTTTATTTTGAGAACTTTTTGCACCCGTTCGTCTCTGCGGAGTGGCGTGCGTCGCGTGCGATAAAACAAGTCCAGGGTTCTTCGTTCTTGTTACGTGCTGATTGAAAAGGGAACGCGGACGAGATAAGCGGAGGCTGATAGGCTGAAAGCGTGAATGAAAACATGTTAAGAGGGGTTTCTTCTGGTTCCTCAACAAGCATTCAGATTGACCCCAGCCAAACTACACGCGTGCCCATCCACTTAAGCATGTGCCTAATCTGTCGCGTCTTTTCATCTTCCCGCATCTCATTTATCTCGCGTGTCCACTTCCAATCAGAGTCCCAATGTCTCCAGCACGCACCACACATGACCGTCAACACAAAGTGCAGTGAGAACGAAATGCAAATCTGAAAAAATCCGAAAGACCAACTTTTGCACTCGTTCGCCATCGCAGCATCACTATATATTTCCTCTCCTGTCCTTTCACGTTAACTTGGGCACTGAGCCAGTTACATCCCAGTCACCATTCCCTAAGCATCTTCCTTAAATTATTCAGCAGGAAACACTCAAAAGCGAAAACATCGTATTTGTGGCTTAGCACTCACTCACCTTACAAAAATAACCGAATCCAATCAAAATGGCGTTGGACGTTTCGGGCACAGGCTTAGGCTACTTCTTCAATAAGGACGACAGTATTAAATATCAGAATAATTGCAATAAAAGCACTGCGAATGAAGATACGCCAGTAGCAGAGGGCGATGTGTGCCGGAAAAATAAAATAAATTGGCTGGTAACGATTGTGGTGGTGCTGTATCACGTAGCTGGACTCTGGGGTCTCAAACTTGCCATCTGCGGACAGTTTGTCTGGGCCACTGGAATCTACTGTGAGTTTAAAACCAACCAATTCATTTATTTAACGCCTTTATTCAAATACACTAACTTTGTACAGCACCAAAACCAATGTGTCCTAGGCCAAAAATCAAAATGACTTATCTCCAATTTGAGCTAAAAACAAATTCCACTCTCGAAAAACATGAAAATATCAGTACCCTTAACGTGTAAAATTAAGCACCTTACTATTTTTGTAAACATAATTTGCATGTTTTTCTCAAAATATAAATAAATCATCATGTCTTTTCTAACAGCATGACCATTTAACTTTTTACCCAATTCCAATTCATGCCATTAAAACATTTTGCAGTTTAAAAAGCTCGTAATTAACAGCATCTATATTGCTGGGTATTTAAAGATAACTCATTTTGATTCCAGCTTAAAAATATGGCTTTATTTTGAAACTTATGATTAACATGATTGACTGTAGCATTTTTGATGGGAGAAATGGCGGGTTTGGGAGTGACGGCGGGAATCCATCGTCTCTGGTCACACAAAGCGTTCAAAGCCCGAGCGCCACTCAGGATTCTCCTCGCCATCCTCTTCACCCTCAGCAAGCAGGTAATACATAATTATTCAGATTAATGCGGGTAAAAGGGACTAGGCCCAATTATCTCTTTTAAAATAAACAATCAAAAACTAAATTAAATTCAATGTTGTTGTTGCAATGATCAAAGGGTCCGATTTGGCTCTGGGTGGCAACGCACAGAGTTCACCACAAATATTCGGACACTGAGAAGGACCCACACAACGTGAACCGGGGTTTTTGGTACTCGCACATTGGCTGGCTCTTTCTCTTCGACTACAACACGCTCCTTCACGACGCTAAGGTCATTGACATGTCCGACATCCAGAGCGACCCCATTGTCATGTGGCAGAGCAGGTCAGTGGTATTGCTATTTTATTTCCATTATTTACACAGCACTTAAACACAGTTTGGAATATTTAAGTAAAATGTTTTTTTCTGCAGATACTACTATTTGCTTTTGGTTGGTTTCGCGTATCCTGTCCCGTCCCTCATTCCCTGGCTTCTGTGGGGGGAGACTCTGGAGACGTCCATTTTCCTGGGCTGCTCCTTTAGTCACATGCTTCTTCTCCACTCCACCTTCGCAGTGAACAGCTTCGCTCATTTGTACGGATCAAAACCTCATGACAAGTGAGTTCGCCTAATTCCTTTTTATTTTTTTACGGATTTTTTACCTGTACAGTTTCCGTTTTTTGTGTCCTGTCCACTTGCGTCTCCTTCGAAACAACGAAAAATGTTATTTAAGCATACTTTTGATATGCATTCATAGACTGATTGAGAATAACGTGTGAGTATTTACTGTTAGAACTTGAGTTCTATCTCGCACGTTATCTCTGGCAGTAACCTAACTTAAATGTTAATGAATGGATTGCGTGTCTGTAGGTCAATGAAGCCGTCGCAGAACGGACTTGTGGCGTTCATGGCGATGGGCGAAGGTTGGCACAACTTCCATCACACTTTCCCCTGGGACTACAGAACAGCTGAGCTGGGCTTCTACAACCCCACCACTACCTTCATCGACTTCTTTTCGAGACTGGGCTGGGCCTACGACCTCAAGACCGTGTCACAAGACGTCCTCATCAAAAGATCCCAACGCACTGGAGACGGATCCCACGCATCACATCAACACCGAAAACCTCTTCCGCAGATCTCATCGTCAGATGAGCGTAAGGAAATGAGGAAACGAAAGGGCGGAGAAAATGCTGTACTTGATGAAGTGTCGTTAAAAAATAATCTCGGATTGACTCATTCAATAGCGTTTGGGCAGGAGCTGGAAAAAGACTCACGAAAACACTAAACTACTTAATTTAAGCGAATTAAATTTCTGTAGTGAGAAATTTGTACGATAGAATTCATGTGCTGCTGGCCAATGTAAAACCCGTTGAGGAAATAGTGTGTCATATCTTATTTATTCTTGCTATTTATTTGTCCCTTTAATAATACGCAGAGTAAACGACTGACAGACTTTATTCGGAGGGAGGGACTGCGTCCCATTCTTTCACTTTTTAGCTTAACGACTAAATGACTCCTAAGATAAGTTTAATTTTAGTAATAAATTATCATTTTTAACATTTTTGTAACTACGTTTGTTTCTTACCTTAAGCTTCTGTGATGTACATTTTGTGGTAAATAAACGACGAGATAACTTGGACTCTAATTGTAGCCTTCATTTTCTACACTATGTCCCAAAAACTCACATTTTTAACCCCATCAGCCCAACTGTGACTACATGTGACTTTCAGAGACCTCTCATAATCCCCCGTGAAGCATGTGCATTATTCATAAGAATCTCTCATGTGGGAAACACTGAAATGAAGTTCACTCAGCTTATAAATCAGTGTCTGAGCTTTAACCTTCAACTTGAGATACGCTACTAAAGCACGACTGTTAAACTGATTTAAAAAAATTATTTTGCAAGTAATTAACAATTTAATAAAAAATGAAACATGAAAAAAGACGTAATAGCATATTAATGGTTTGGTATTTATTTACTTCAAGTCCCAACTTTATTCTTATCTGACGATCAAAAATGAAACACATCGCCAGGACCACTCACTCACGAAACACACCGTTCAAACCACAGGATAATTAAGGAATGAGCAAAATAGGAAATCAGATGTTCAAATGCAAAGGTTTAGTTTGGATTCGAGCCAGACTCTGGACGGGGAAATGTTGCCGTACACATTGGGGAGGCCGTACTTAGGGAAGCAGTTGGGTGCGCTCCAGCTCGCAAGTCCCGCCAAATATTTCCGGTTTGCAACATTCTTGGCTACAAGTGGTCTTCCCCTGTCACCCTAAGAAGCAAATAAAAACAGTAGCATATTACCTTAATGGTCTCTGTCGGCCTTTGTTTGTGCTAAAGACAACCCATCAAACACCGAAGTTTAGCCATGAATAGGTTAAGCATAGGGAGGTCTGGCGAAGCTGGACTTAGGGGAATTTTGGTTAAATAAGCCTGTTCCAGAGCGGAATTAACATCCGGAAGTCTGGCAAAGTGAACTTACAAGGAAGGGTCAACACATGTGCGACGACTTTTAGCTCGAATTTATGCGCGTTAGGCGCGTCTACCGCGACTATTAAACGTGCGCATAATCATTTTTTTCGCAGGCCAGAGATTTGCTCACAGTTGCCCACCAAAGTTTGAAAAATTCGAATTTTTGATTTTTTGCAACCCTGTAGATCTTACAATTTGCATCCGATTTTCATAAAATTTAAAGTTTTGTGATCTCTAAACCATTATCTGAAAAATAAATTCTGGATTTTTAAAAATTCGAAAATTTTCAATTTTTTCAAAAAATGAGGTTAATAAGAAGACCAGGTATAAAAATATTTTTTTTGAAAAAATTGAAAATTTTCGAATTTTCAAAAATCCAGAATTTACTTTTGCAACTGTGAGCAAATCTCTGGCCTGCGAAAAAAATGATTATGCGCACGTTTAATAGTCGTGGTAGACGCGCCTAACGCGCATAAACTTGGGCTAAAAGTCGTCGCACATGTGTTGACCCTTCCTTGTTAGAAAAAAATCGGTCGTACAGATCTGCCCCATGGCTTAGTTAACATAGGCAGGTCTGGCAAAGCTAAACTAGGGGAAAGGTCAGTTGCAAAGGTTTGGGCCAGATCAGAATTAACACTGGGAAGTCTGGACTAGCACGCGGTCAGGAAAAAATCCTCCTTTCCGTGGTTTTCCCATTGCAGCCGTTAAAAAGGTTGCATCACACGGTTAAAAGGCACGCTGCTTTCTGTTCTTCAGCTCAGTGCAGCCCACAACTTCAGTTTTAGCATAAAGCGGGATATAACAAGTCAAAGTGAAGTTTGTTACTAGTTCTTTAGTTTTAAATTCGAGTTTATTCCTACCTATCTACATAATTTACGGGAATTTTGAAAATTTGGCAATACTAGACCAATTTCATTAAGTCATATATCATTGGAAAGCTAATCACCAGTAGAATTTAAATAACGGAACGAGCCTCCATTATAACAAAACGTTTTCAAAATAACGGTCATTTAATTTTTAAATGCCGCCAAAAATGTGTTGTATGGGTCACAATCAAAAAACAAAAAAAAATGGTGTCTGCTTATTTTTGAAGAGCTTTTAAATGATATATCACACGACAAAATCCATTAACTTTTTTTAATTTGCAATTATGTTATTTAAAAACCATTTAAAAACTAATAACGATCGTGCTTCCACACCATGTTCATTACCTTTGCCTAATTGTTGCCATTTCAAAAATATATCACTTTAGGGTTATTTTATTGACTGACCGGTTGAAATCTTGAGTTAACGCAATATTAAATGTGTTAGCGGGAAATTCAAAAATTGGAATTTTGAATTTTTGATTGTATTACAGAAGTTGATTATGAATAAGATAGATAAAATAACCAAAAACACATTGTGCGGATTAATTGCTTCTTTTAATTTAAAACATGTAAATTGAAGCTAAAATTTGGCGGCAAATTCAAAATGCTTAATTTGGCTGTTAAGGCTGCCATAAAACAAGGGCTTTAGCCCTTGTTTTTTGTTTTCTATATTTCCTAAACTCGAACTTAAGTAGTATAAAAATGTAAGTATTGTGAGTTATTAACTTTTACGTTGTGTTTAGCTTACTGTGTCTCAATTGGAGCTGGAGTTGTTGACGATGAGCTTTTACAATTTAATTTGACTGTGTAATATTATTATCAGCTCAAGCAGAGATGACTAACTATAAATTGCGAAGTGTTGCCTCTGTCTAGCATTTTAGTTGAATTTTCGTTAGACTTGGGGACGAATTTGAGTTGGGATATTGTCATAATCGTCATTTCTTCGTTAAAGTTGCACTGTGATTAGGTACCTCAGTAATATCTTCTAACATGTAGAGTACTACCTAAAAATTATGTGCCAAGTTAAATCACAACTCAAAGTAACTTTTTCGTTTTGTGTAAAATACGACGTTAGCAGAAGCTTGCATTTCAATATAACACTTGCGATATTATAAAAGTGTAGTTTATAAATGGTGATCAATGAGTAGAATGATTAGATGATGACACTTATGTAATTAATGAATGTATTTGATGAATGTTACATTATGAAATAATATGCAGTAAATGTAGTTAGTAGTAGCAGAGGCGCAACTGCGGCAGTATTTCTAGCTTCCTCATTTTGCCCAGACCTGGTCCGGACCAGGGTCAGACCAGCCTATAGTTACTAGGGCCTAATATAATTTACTAACTAAATATAATTTAAAGGGAATAAGAAACTTAGGTTAGATAAGACTTTAATTATTTCTTTGAAATCATGTTCGGCATATACATTGCTTTTTAAGTTCAATCGCATTTACTTGAATAATATTTGACCTTGCTAAGGAACTAAATCCATAAAACTGAGCTCTAATTTCAAGCTATTACCTTTAGAGTTCTTAAGAGTCGTCAGTGTACGTAGTGACCTGCGTGCTCAAACAACAATCCCTGCGTTTAGGGAGATAATTGCATTAGGGAATACAAAAATCTACTACTACTATCTACTAAGTCACAATTATTCTAATGTTTGTGTCGGTTATTCGTTTATGTATATATGTATGTATAGACAATTTGGAGTAAAAAGGAATGCAGTGGTGTCAGAAATTATAATTGGAGTACACGTGTGTAGCACATGTTTTTGCTTTTGAAGGCTGGAATAGGGAAACGATAGAACTATTTCACGGGAAGAGTTCAGATTAGTACATTATGAAATTTAATGGGGTACAAAATCATACCGTGCAAATAATGTGTTATAGTGTATTGAATTTTTTAGAGATTTGTGAAAGTCTAATAAAATATTAACGTATTTTGTAGGATTAAAAATAGCTGTGAGAGCCGCATTTGTAGCATAGAACTTACATTTATTTGATCCGGGGTGGTCGTCATTCGTCCAGATTAGTTTGGTCTATGGATAGCCTGCAGAATGAATGGTAATTTAATATAATTGAATTGATTATTTAATTGTAAAATTATGTTAAGTACGAGCGCGTTTCACTAATAAGGCTATTAGTACAATTTTTTGTTTCTTAATGTTAACATGTATGTCAGTGCGACAAAGTTTGTGAATTTTTGAAACTGTTATACTACTGTACTCACTTAAGCGTGGAAATTATTTGTATGCTTGTAATCTTGCTATGTAGATTAGAAAAGACGGCGCTATGTCCCTAACGTTTTTTTGTTGTAATATGTGTGTAATAGTTAATGAATAATGCATATTGTGTATTAGCAGTTTAATACATTGATTGCCAATTGCCACATCATATAAAAAATGACAGTTACACCAGTGACTCGACATTGACAGCTATACGTCGTGTTTTCTTCATTTGGAGTTCATAAATTGACTATTATTTTAAATGTCGATTGTAAATAAAGTAGTTTGTTATATATTGTTACTTTAGGGTGAAAGGCGGGTGTGTTTGAATAGCACAGAACAAACGTCATGCACTTTTGTGATCAGCAGAAAACACTCCAAAGCTAAAGTATAGTGTATGTGGCTTAGCACTTATTGTACCAAATAGCCTTTTATAATCGAAATGAAGTTAGACCTTTCAGGAACAGGCTTAGGCTACTTTTTAAATAAAGACGACAGTATTAAAAATAAAAATGGTCGTATCAATAACACTGGAATTAAAGATAAGTCAGTTGCAGGAGACACAGTTTGCCGAAAAAATAAAATTAATTGGCTGCTCTCGGTCGTGGTGGTGCTGCATCACTTGGCTGGACTCTGGGGACTCAAACTCATCGTCTGTGGCCAGTACGCCTGGGCAACGGCAATCTACTGTAAGTGCAAAACTGACTGACTCATCTCTTTTACCTCTTTCTCTAAATACACTCACCTAAAACAATACCTTATTACATATTTTGTAGGTGAAGAATCAAAATGACCTATTTGAGCTAAAAAAAAATTCAACTATCAGTATAAATATTTAAATTTAAGTATTCTCAAAAATGCAAATGAAGCACTTTCTTGTCTTTGAAAACATGCAATTTAAAAGTTTTACAATTTCATAAAACACTAATAAATTATCTCGTCCTTAATAAAAATATGGAACTTCTTGTGTATTCTAAATCATGTAGTAAAATCAGTTTGCTATTTAAAAAGCTCGTGGATACCAGCATACACATGTATCTTTCCAACAAGGGAATGGTTATACATGTTACCCGCTAAATTCCAAACCTGCCACCCACAAAAATCAGGCTAGTTTTAAATAGGACGGATCCAAAGTAACTCTACCGCATTTTGCGTTTTTTGGTCACAGTGGTCCGCCAAAGTTTTAAAAAATTCAAATTTTGAATTTTTGGCACCCTGTAGCTGCTACATTTCTCATCCGATTTTGACAAAATTTGGTTTTTTCTGATCCTTAAACCGTTTTCTAAAAACTGATTTCAGGATTTTTTAAAATTCAAAAATTTTCATTTTTTTGACAAATATGCAAAAAGGTAATACCTTTTGAGGCCTGGTTTTAAAATCGATTTTTTCAAAAAACTGAAAATTTTTGAAATTTGAAAAATCATGAAATTACTTTTTAGAAAACGGTTTAGGGATCATCTTACGGATGTATTACCTGAACAGTTTGGGTTCAATGTGTCCCATCCACTTGCGTTTTATTGGAAAAGGGGTACTATTTTATGTGTGCATGTTTGCTGATACGTATACAATACTAAATATTTGTTGTTAGAACTTTACAGCTATCTTGAGCGCTCGCTAATTGAATACCTGTCGTACCGAATGAATGGCGTGTGTGTAGGTCATTGGAGCCGTCGCAGAACAGACTCGTGGCGTTCATGGCGATGGGCGAAGGTTGGCACAACTTCCACCACACTTTCCGCTGGGACTACAGAACAGCTGAGCTGGGCTTCTACAACCCCACCACCACCTTCATCGACTTGTTCTCTAAACTCGGCTGGGCCTACGACCTCAAGACCGTGTCACATGACGTCCTCGTCAAAAGATCCCAACGCACTGGAGATGGGTCCTACGCATCACATCTACCCCGAGAAGCTCATACACAGATTGCAGAGGAGATGAGGGAAAGCAAGCGCATACTACTTATTGGAATGATAGCAAGTCAAGATTAGACATTTGGAGAAAAGGGCAACAAAATGGAAAAACAAATTCGGATTTATATTGATATTTTGTTTTCTCGTTTTTCTAATTTTATTGTAACTAGGACATTAAACAACTAAATACTGGACAAATCTCATGCTTAAAACATCGTTTACAGCATACAATGTAGCATATTTAAGGTAATGTAATTTGAACGGAATGTAAATGGTGAAGGAAAACAAATGCTTATGGGTTTAGTTTGGATTCGAGCCACTCTCTCAACGGGGCAATGTTGGTGTACACATTGGGGAGGCCATACTTGGGAAAGCAGTTGGGTGCGCTCCAGCTCGCAAGTCCCGCCAAATATTCCAGGTTCGCGTCATCCTTGGCCACAAGTGGACTTCCCCAGTCACCCTATTGCCACTCATGCAAACAGCACCAAATGAGTTTAATGATTTCCCTAGGGTTTTATCTGTGCTTAAAAGCAGGGATTCAGTTGGGTACTTACATTGCAGACGCCGGTCCCTTCTGCTTCCGCACAGAGCATCGTGGGCGTGATGCCCGGAACGGTCGTTTGGCCTTCGTAGATCTTGTGGCAGTCCGCATTGCCGATAATGTTGAGCGAAGCTTTGAGAAGTTTCCCATAGACCACCCCGTCCACTTCAACTGCGCCGTAGCCAGTCGTCACTGCGGTTCCAGACGAGACAAAAGTGGACTCGGCCAGGCGGATGGGCTGGACACAAGCGTTGAAGACGAGAGGTGCGGAGAGCGTAAGAATGCAGATGTCGTGGTCCCAAAACTCACTTTTAAAACAACCAAAATTAGTACAAGATCTAAACCTATGACATGGTTTTGAAAAAATTTCAGAACACAGTCTCTTACAATCCAAAGTCTGGATGCATCTCCACGAAAGAAATGCTTCGAATCTGTTCCTTGCCACTCTCAACATCTAGATCATGATCCCCCGCCACGATCCGCATCTCACTCACTTCCTGCTCAACAAGGCAGATGGCAGAAGTGAGGATTCGAGTCTCGTCGTAAATTGCCCCGCCACAGATGTTCCGCCAGGAGCCGAAGTTGAGGATTTGGAGACTGATCTGATGAGGAAATTCCGTCTCGCCCGTGTCCGCCCCGCCAATGATTCGCCCGGATCCTCTCTGTGTAGATGTCCGAGGCAGGGCTGAAAACAAAAGGATATTAAACAGCAGCTCAATACCCATCTGGGTATTTCATTTTCTTCTTAATGTGGTGACTCACCCCAAGTGCCAGCAACGAGAGCAAAAATGACAGCCACGTTCATCTTTCTGTTTTTGAGTGAGTTGGAAACTAGGGAATAAAACTAAGGGAGTATCCGCTATGAGTCTCCTCATTTATATTTATCATGGCTCAGCTCTTGTGTGTCCTGGCTCTGGCTGTACTATAGTACTGCGCACATTTATAGATAAGCACTATTCATTTCCTCGCAATTTAATCCTGTCCAACTTATCACTCAAATAAATGATTGTTAAATCCGAATTTGGAAAGTAAAGAGACAGCTGACGGATGGATTACAATGTGACATGTTAAAGCCGTCACTTAGGTATGCTCCTCACTTATCAACTACGTACATCTCGCACAACAAAACTGTGATGCACTCCGCTTTTAGCCCTAAGCTAATAAATAATGACCTACATGGTTCCCCATCTACATACAATTCAGCTTAATAATATACCGTGGGAGAGAGAAATCGGCTCCGGCAATAAGGAGCTTAGGCGACATCTAGGTCAGGATGGGGGAAGTAGGTGTAGGTAGTGGTGGGAGCAGTAGTAAAGCTATGACGTGGAGGCTGGACGAAGAGAGAACAATCCAGAAGGATCTGGGCTGTGACGTAGAGACCAGTACGACATGAGAACGATCGAGGACGATTGGGATATAGTAGCAGTCGTAGGGCTATGAAGTGGTGAGTAAACGACAGGGGAACGACGGAGAACATTCGTGAAGATGAAGATCGGCGGACGAAGGGCAGGCTTAGATAGGAGAAGGTAGCCAATCACCGATTGAGCTGGAGGCACTGGCAAGTTGGGTTTTGGGTCGGTTTCTAGGATAGGGGCTTAGGAAATGATGAGTGGAGAGAAGCATCCTTATTCCTTTGCCATCATCCATGAGAAACGTAAGACATTGGTAGTACTGCGTGATTTGTGTAGGAGTAGAGTCCTCAGATAGCATAGTGTAGTTTACGACGTGGTTGAAGTAGTAGCCATCATTGGGGTTTTGAGTGTTATATTTATTTGTGAATATTATTATTATTGTGGGTTATTTTATAGTTATTAGTACCGGCTAAACCGGGTAATTTGTGTGTGATAATTTCCGACAAAGACTGACTAAATTGTGGGTCGGAGGACCGAGAACGAGACGAATAAATCGGTATTAAGTGTGTGTAATTTCCCTAGATATTATCTGTGTGTGCGCATCAACTTTTTGGCATATGGCTGACGGCATAGAGGGGGGCTGTGTATAACATTTGGTGTGTATCATTCGGTTTCGAATTGCCCCGGTCAGGTAGGGAAAAACCGCTATGCCTAGAGCATAGGCTCGGTCAGTCGGTCGATCTCATCTCAGATTGCCCATACACTCTTTTCTTACCTCTCGACCGAGCAAGCGAGATCCGTCGAAGTGCAGGTACTGAGGTCGAGCTACCAGAACTTGCATACGAGTGATACACATAGCATTCCTGGACTACATCACGGAGCCTACCTTAGGTCAAGTGCTCAGGAGCCAGACCAGAGGACGTACATCGAGGGACCAGACCCAAGGACCTGAACCTGAGCTCCACTTGGGCTCCTACCTGTCCGTCGGTCGGCAGGTCGTTAGGTCTAGAGCTCAGGAAGTGAGGACGTCGGGAATTTGGCAGGTCTTGAGGTCCGAAGCCCAGGAGGCGAAGACATCGAGGACCTATCTAGGACGTTGGGGCTCAGTACAGCACGGCAGATAGAGAGCTGGAGCAGGAGGTCCCGAGGTCCAGACCTACAGAGCTGCCGAGAAGTAGGAAGACGGTACCTAGAAGAGAGGTGGTCCTGGTGTTTCAGGCTATGGAAGTGCAGGATTGTGGGGTTTTAGGAGATTCCGCCTTCACAACTGACCATGCAACACGACCGCTCTATGCATGTTTATTATAGAAAATTAAATTGAAGATCAGATTCAACACATAAAATTGCGATAATTATACAATTTTGAGATTAAACTGTCCACGTGACGAAACGAAGTTGCTCAACCCACTTTTTTATTTGCAAGTAAGCCACGTAAATCTGGATTACGTTTGTATTCTTGGCATATTTATTCCAATGTTTAAATGAAATTTACAATACCATTTTCTGCTCAAGTACGCGGTACGAGTGTAAGTTTAATAAAAGCAGAGTTAAGTTCGGGCGCGTTATCCGATATGAGATTACGAAAGGCGCCATGTTCGCATATCACTTGATTTACTAGAAAGTCTGCGATGTGCTCGGTATGTCGAGATGGGATTGCTTTTGTGATTGCATATCTAGTATAGTAGTCGGTGAGAACTATTATGTATTTATTGTTTTTATCCGAGGTGACAAATGGGCCTAGTAGATCTATGCCTTTAAAAAAAATTAAAATTTTAGAATTTTAAAAAATCCTAAAATTGCTTTTACGATGAGCGTATAAAGATGTTGTATTTCAAATTTAATGAAAATTGGACATAAATTGTGGGAGCTAGAGCGCGGTGAAATTTGAAAAAAATTGATATTTTTGAATTTGCGCGCGCGATTGCGGCTGAACAACGAATTTTGCAGTCGAACGACCCTACAATCAGAGGTCACTCAAATGGGTAGTATACGTTCCAGGTAGTTTCGTTTCATTCTGTAGTTTCAAGCAAGGTAAGTTTCCATGTCAGTCACAATAATAAAATCATAAATAACCAACTAAATTTATCAGCAATCCGGCTCTGTGGCCGAGGGGAGATTGTCTCTATCCTCGATAAACTCGGTGGTTTCTTTTTGATCCGCTGAGCGAATCCTTAGCCGGTAGCGTACTTGCGTCTCGTTGCACAGAAGTTAGTGTAGTGGAAATGCTTGGTGGGGGGAGGTGTGTGAGAACTGTTTGTGCGCAACTAAGGGGAAGTAGTGTACGTTTCCGTTCATTCGTGTGTAGAGACGAAGACGGCGTGCTAATTGTGCCTCGCAGGCTAACAGCTATTTCTTCGTGCAGTAGCATAGTTGCAATACCATTCAGCAGACCATACACTGCGCCCTTCATTCCATAGCATCTGCTATTACTTTCACGCTGCGTCCATATACGTGATGTAAGTGCGTGGGGCATTCGGCGTTGGGTGTACTCGTTTGTACTTTGACTGGTCCTCAAAAGTACACTCACATGGGAAGTACCCCAAGTGTAAAATCCGAAATGAAGCAAACGATATCACATCATGTACTACGTGGTGGGGTCACTACAACGTATATAATCATATCGGTGCAAATTGCGTTTTAGCGCCAAAAACGAATATTGAAATTTTCAAAATTCGTCGAAATAAAAAATTACGAAAATCATATGGGAAATTACATTCAAATTTTACCTTACCCAATGGTCCCCCCTTACTACTTTTTCAGTTTTCTGATTTTTTTGGAAAACTATAGGCCTTGTGTTATTTGATTACGAAGAAGTCTAAAATTAGTAAGGGGTCGTCCATAAATGATGTTATGAAAAACTTTTCATTTTTAGACCCTATGACGCTGTCATCAGCTTTTACATTTGTGTAAGTAAATGGCTATCTTTAACATACGATGCCATCCAATATCCAAAGAGACCCAATGACTCTACCCGTGAAGTGATTTATGGACGAGAAGTTTTTGGATATATTTTTAAACCGTTGTTTCTAAATTCCTCCTAAATCCTGTTGTACAACCTTGAAGTAAAGGAATTTAAAAAAAAATCTTTTTTTTATGAACTTTAAAATGTTGTATTTTACGTGTTAGAATTTGACAACTTTGTAAAATTGTTTTTTTGAAAGCACGGTAAAAACACTTTTACGATCGCAGCTCCAAATTTAAAGGTATATCAATATATATTTTGACCCGTGAGGTCATTTATGGGCGATCCCTAATCTATTGTATTTTAAAGTATGCATTCGACAAAAGACTGAAGCTACAGGCTTTGGTGAGTAATTTACTCTACACATGGGTACCAATAATATGTTTTTCAGTGTTCTAAAATCTTGACTAATAATTATGTAAAAATACTAGGAATTTTCAGACACATTCATATTGCAAACTAAAAAAGTTGACCAGGTATACAGGTGATAATATTTAGCATTGCAACCGTTTCTAACTAAACACAATTTTCCAACGATGTGCTATCTAAAATAAAATCCGGGCTTCAGGACAAATAATCTCTTTAATATGACTGTGAGTAGAGGGTAGACAAATATCACCAAACCGGCCTGAAGATTTTAATAAGCGGTAAAGTGTCCTCTCAAATGACTGTTAACCAAAATAACTTTAGCTAACGTAACAGTATCTAAATTGTAAATGTTACAAAAACCCAAAATTCCGTTTTTGCAAAAATATAATGCCACTGCCCAAAAACATCGCGATGAATTTTGGACTATTATATTATAACTTTATTTTATCTATTCACTATTTCATAAGTATCACTGAAGCAGTACAAGCGCATCCGTTCCTTCATCTAATAAGCTATTACAATTTCATGCGTTCAAGAAATTTTACAACTTATCAATTTTAAATACAACTTTATACAATAAACACCTCACGGGTAGAGTCATTGGGTCTCTTTGGATATTGGATGGCATCGTATGTTAAAGATAGCCATTTACTTACACAAATGTAAAAGCTGATGACAGCGTCATAGGGTCTAAAAATGAAAAGTTTTTCATAACATCATTTATGGACGACCCCTTACTAATTTTAGACTTCTTCGTAATCAAATAACACAAGGCCTATAGTTTTCCAAAAAAATCAGGAAACTGAAAAAGTAGTAAGGGGGGACCATTGGGTAAGGTAAAATTTGAATGTAATTTCCCATATGATTTTCGTAATTTTTTATTTCGACGAATTTTGAAAATTTCAATATTCGTTTTTGGCGCTAAAACGCAATTTGCACCGATATGATTATATACGTTGTAGTGACCCAACCACGTAGTACATGATGTGATATCGTTTGCTTCATTTCGGATTTTACACTTGGGGTACTTCCCATGTCAGGTGCAAATACCTTTCGCCCTAGTCCTCCGCAAGGGAAGAAACTGAAAAGCTCCTGAAGAGGAGGATAATCTATCGACTGCAATGGAGGTCGGCGGTACTAAAGCCACAATCCTTAATATACATATTTAGTTCGTAAGACACCAGCTGTGTAATTGTAACTGACTTCCTTTGGGAACGCTCCATAGGTAGTGTTCACACTTCGTGTCGTTCATACCGAGGGGAAATGTTGGTTTACATTCACTTGCTAGTACAGTAAATACGGTGCTCATATCCAACTGGGATTTAGGAGCTGTAACCGGACATAATAATAATAATAAATTTATCATCGTTAACCGAATTCACCCTCCTTCTCATTTCCAAGAACCGGAATTGTGTGCGCGAAAGTGCATTAAACTTAAAAAAATGGGCGACAGAACACTTTGGTGGGTCCTGTTTTCCGTGGTTGTGATTAGCTGTGAAGACATGATGGGATTCAAGCAGGCGCTGTGGTTGTATCTGGTGGAAGGCGTCGGAGGAAACGCGCTCTACTTCTGTAAACCCGAATCAGATTTGACTCGCTACAACCGCCTCCTCCCACTCGTCACGCACTCATGTGCCATGGGCAGGTACGCCGTCACCCTTTTAATGTCACGATTAATGGCATTACTAAATCACTTTTTCCAAAACTATATACACCATCTTCCTAATAACTTTTCAAATATTTGCATTCCTGTTGCATGCGCAGATGGGACACTTTCTACCGAGCAAACTTCCGCACAGTTTACGACTAAATCGGCTCCACCGGCGACGATCGACTCGTCTGCTACTTTAACGCGACGAACATTCAGTCGCTTCGGCACTGGGCAGCCAACGATACGGACACGGATGCGATCAGCTTGGACTCGGGGGCGGAATACGCCGGGACGACATCCTCGTTGAGGGACAGGCCTACACCGGCATCACCCAAAACATCACCTCGCTCACCGCATCAGGGACGTCGTCTTAGGAGATCTTTGAGGGGCAGCATCTAAGCGGGAAGTCCTTCTGCGTGACTGTGCCGTACGAATTCCGCGGCGACACCTTCAACTTCCAGTGGTACTATAACCTCAACGAGTTGTTCCACATCGCCACCGTCGGATCCGTGTTAAAGGGATGCGATGCAGTAGAGTTGAAAGCCTACAAAGCTAATAGGATTTAATGAATGAAACTAGGAAACTGGCTCCGTTTTCAAAGATTTAAATTTGGTGGGAAACTTGAATGTGGACTCCTGCACTGCTGCTTGAGCATGTATTTCATTCTCGCCTAAGTTTAATTCTTGCCTAAATATCAGAGCCCAACTGGCTCCTAATTCGCGATTCAATAAAAGTAACTGGCGAATTCCAAGCACACTTTCTTAGTCCACATCTGCAAAATGCACTTGTTTCTCTTCTGTTTTTTTGTTGCCAATTTACAAAATTCATTTTACATAATCCCTGCAAGTGTGAATCATCACTCAATCCTCTCAACCAATGAAATGTCTAAATCCGCCATTGAATGCTCATCTCAACTACACCAGCTACAACGCCCGCACGTTCACAATGCCGTATTCCATGGATAAGCTAGTCAATAAATTGATGTTGTGATGGGTGCAGATGCAGTTCCATTTAGTGATGGATCCAGAGGGGCATTCCCCACCCTCACCTGCCAAAAGGACAACTTTTATCATTGTGGAGATGTAGTTAAATGATCAAGGGGTAGTCCAAATATGATGTGAGTGTGGGCTGAGTGGACTTGTCGGGCATTGAAGATATGCTATGATGAACATTCGCGTTCGTGTAATGGTAAAATGATGACGTGTGGGTCCTGGACAAGATTTGGAGCTACAACTTAGGACGAACGCGCCTCATGTGAACAAAGCTCTGACATTACTCAATGAAAAAGGTGCACTTTCAATTCTGATGACGAGACGGACGGAACAAATAAATAATTCCTTAGCCGCATCTCCTTCCGAAAAGCCTCAAACTCCAAGTGCTACAGTGAAAAAGTTTTTATTTGGGACTAGGAATAATAAATTACAATTTCAGAGAAAACACCCACAAAATTTGAATCAATGTTACAAAAACTTGTGGAATTGGAGAAAATGAAACAAAGCGAAGGAGCTGGTGGACGGACAGTCGCGTGGGTTTGAAAAAGTGTAGACGCGGATGTTAGAGGAATGTGGCCCATGCCTATCACTTACTTCCCCTCAGCCGCAGGGAACCAGCCACCCTTCATCGACTCTGCCGTTTTGTTTGCAGCGTCTGAGAACTGAAACCACACGAAGCGTAAGCAATTAAAATTCCGGTTCCAAAATGTTCTACCGACTTGAGGTGATAAAAGTTAACTTACCACCAGAAAGACAGCGATGAGCGCAAGCGCTATGGAGAGAATGAGACCTGGCTTCATCTTGAATTTCAAAATGTATCTTGTTTCCCAAGTTTGGTCTCGTCTCGGAAGCTGGAAGAAAGAGTGTGAGGCCGGGTGGAGCTTCTCCGCTTTTATATCCCATACACTCCACCCAGAAGCATAGGCTCTAGATTTCAATGACTTTTTCTGTCCATTTAAAATCAGACATTCTTCTAGGGTGATGATCTTAATGCTCCATTTAAAATTCCCACTTTTTTATTCTCTCAACTTCCAATTCAAATTATTCACAATCGGATTTTCAAATCTATTCAGTGATTAACTTATCATGCCGTTTCTAGTTTTTATTTAAACTGCCATTGCCCTATTTATTACATGCGTTTCAGAGTTGCTCAAACTTGTGCTTAAATATTTTCATTAACTGCGCGGACTCTTCCATTTCCATGATTTAAAACAAACTGACACCTTAACTGATCTTTAAATACGCCAAATTGTTTTCGCTGGAGGCTTTGAAAATGCCACTTGTCCGCATAACAAATAAATTGACCTGTTTACTAGCACCCATGTACATAGCGCAATATGCATGCTCATTCGGAAAGAAATGCAAATCGTCAGTGGACATTATAAACTACTAAAGGTCATTTGCCAAGTTGACTCACCTACAAAATGCAATGCCATGCCATTTGTATGTTCAGTCAAGACCATTAATTTTTCAATCAAATGATTTATTCCTGTCGCACAAAGACCCTTGGGATCATACACATTTTTAAAAATACGAATGGTTACAGGAAATGGTGGACGTTGTTGTAAGGGCTGTGAGGATCAGGCGGGGGTGTGTCCATGTACAGAGCCCCACATGGACCCGCCCCCACCGCGCACTCCCCTCCCCTTCTTCTTCGACCGACCTCCACCTGCACCGATTCCGTGGACTCCAGCTCCTCCGGTTCCTACTCCCACGCCACCTCCGTCACCCTTCTGTCCTCCCCACACCTCAAATGCACAAAATAAAACACACTGAAAAGATTGGCCCACTCTACGAGTAGTCATGCTGATAAAATGAAAATGTGCATTAAAGTCCTCTTACCGCCGCAACTCCAGTGAGCAGAAATATCGCAAGAATCCAAATCGTTATTTCCTTCATTTTTAGTTTTTTTCTTTTTTCCAAATCGTTAAATAAACGGATCAAATTTTGGAATGAGATGCGAGTCAATGTTGACGCTTCTACAAAGCAAATACTTGATCACAATTCTCATTAAAAAATCGGACATAATAAAAGAATGGCTTCTTTATTCTGCGCATAGTTATTGAATTCCTGCTCTATTCATCCCGCATCGGAAGAATAGTGAATAGCTATTCAACTCATTCATCTGTGTAATCCCCATGAGATTCATTAGGTTACAACGGGACTACGGGGGAAGTGATGGTTATGTGTAAAAGTTGTGTAGTTGTAGTTGTAGTAGCCGAGAGTATTGACTGGGACAGCCTGGGCCATGGCAAGGATTGAGACATGATGTGAGATATGGGACTGAAACGACAGATAACCTTGCTAAGCATATGGGCATTTAATTTAATTGTAATGTAAAGTCATGGGATTGAATTGAAACGACGGATAACCTTGCTAAGCTTACGGGCATTTAAATGCATTTTAATGTAATGTCATATGTATGAATGGGAGGAAATGGGAGCTGGAGTTGTATTATTCGAGTGGAACAGTGTGGCTGGTATATAGGCATTGGGAAGTACTGAGGAAGAGTGAACGAGACCGGAGCCAGTGTTAATGTTTGGACTGCGTTCCCATAGCAACGTATGTTGGGTATGAAAATCAGCTAAGCTGTGACTGCCAGTGCGGATCATATGCTATGCAATATTGTATGTAGATGTTCAATGTATGATATTTGAGATTGATAGAATTCAAAGTGAGCGGGGATTTGCATTGTTCGGATTGATCACCATAGCAACGGGATCATATGGTATGTAAAATGAGGGGAACAGACGGAGTTCCGGAGTGCTTCACGAAGGGGGAGACAACGTGCCTATATAATTGGAACCGTAGGGGTTGGATGTGTGCGTACATACTTCAAAACCCTGAGAGAGAATTCCTGATGGATTTCAAGGCTGAGAATGGATTTGAAGGCTGAGAATTGCTTTGCTCAACTACATATTATGTGCGAAGGGGGCGATACCGCTTCTATTCATTACGTGAAAGAAGTGAGGCATTGAAAAAGTTGAGGAATATTTCACGAGGGGGGAGACAAGGTACCTATCAAATTGGAACCATATGGTATTGAATGGTCATGTACATACTTCAAAGGCTGAGAGAGGATGCCTGATGGATTTCAAGGCTGAGAATGGATTTGAAGGCTGAGAATTGCTTTGCTCAACTACAAAGTACAGAAACAGAGGGCAACATGTCTGTTATAGCTATAGGACTTGAACTGGGATGCTTGAGATGTATAGAATTTGATCGAGAATGTGGGGCTCTTGAATATTAGGTGCTAATATGCTATTATGTAGAACCCGTTACTTACCTATGTATGTATGTACACAATATTTAGTATGTACAGTGTACTAGTTGCGTATTGCTAAATACAATTAGCATGTATATTATATTAAACTATATGCATTTAATTTAATTAAATGCATTAACTACACTGTTTTAACGTACATACCCATTTAAAATATTTAAATATCATAACTGCAATTAAAATTAATTAGTCAAATATTATTTAATTTTAAATTTAATTAAAAAAATAACCATTTCAAAAAATCTACCAAATTTTTAAAAATATGTAATAACAAAAATAAAAATTAATGTGCCCATTTTAAGCCGATATGTATATATGTATATGTATGTATCAGTATATAGCATATCTACTCACTGTAGCGGGATGTATATAGTAGTAGGTAGATGTTTGGGTTCTGGATTAAATATTATTATAAAATATCCTGTACTATTGAGAAAAAATGGACAAAATTGGATGCACCTTGTAGCCCTTAGCACTGGAGAGTGCACTGAGTTGGGGTGACTGTGTTACTGTTGATGTGCGTGACGTGCATATTAATAGCTAATTAACTCAACGCATCAACCGAGGCTGGGCTGAAGCTTCTGATGGGCCCAGTCGGCTTCTAAAATCAAACTTTTGTGACTGATGGAGCTCTGAGCTTTAAATTTCGATGTACTGAGCTGACCACTCGTGCTACCTATAGACGAAACATACCGACAATACGATATATGTAAATTTATATATGTACATGCATAACTGTGTACCTATATACTATGTAACAGTAGTATATCCTTATAATTATTGATTTAAATGTTGTATAATGTAGATACATACAGTTGCTGGGGTAGGAATGCTCGAATAAATAATATTAAATTTTATTATGGAGCTCAACTGGACAGAATAAAGTGCACTTTCAGACCTTTAGCATTGCAGGAATCAAAGCAAAGGGGAAAATTTGTTACTTAGGATGCGCGTGATATGCATATTAATTGAATATTGATCCATCGTCCACTGAAACTGGCTTTGGTGTCTCTAGAGTCCAGTGAAAATATAAAATTGAAGGTACAGGGCCAGGACGAAAGACTGAATTCTACCTGCTGTGGAACAGATACAATTTTTTTATTGATGCAAGTCAGGTGGGCCGCAGGTTTCTATGAGATATATGTTTAGTTGATTGTTTGTTATATGTTTCTGGTATATGGTTTACAAATTACAACAACTAATATGATGAGCAGGGATGCAAGTGCAAACTGCAAGTGTAAAATACAAGGTACAACAGGTGAACAAGTGCAGCGAGACGCAGGTTGTTTTTTATATTATGCAGAAACTGTATGCAGATATTCAATTGCAGAGTGAAGTTTGATTGTAAGGCAGTTTTTACATATATACATATTTACAAGTTTAATTTTTTTTTGAATTTTTTTTCACACACACACAAATTCATACATACAAACATTTACACACATGATTTACAAATACAACAGACATACATAGTTTTACATCGACTATTTACAAGTGTACACAAGTACACGTAATATTTACAGCCTAAAATTAAATTTGAAAGTTTACATAATATTTACAAGTGTGCAGTAAATCTGCACACGCTATAATTAATTTATATATTTACAAGTCTACGCCTACTACACAATGACAATTACATTTACAATATTATTATACCACTATTTACAAACATGTACATCTTACTTTACTACGAAACACTGCCTAATAATTATTGATACATTTATTATAATATTGTGTGCACTATAATTATGAAACCAAAACTATTTGTGTAATACTTATTCACTTCTTAAACTTTAATTACAACTACAATTATAAATAACACTTCTTATTAATATCTGTCCTGAAACTGGTTAGTATTGGTTGCTATTGATTTTTTCTAAAACTCTAACATAATATTAAATAAATATATACATATTTTTTCAAAAGTTAAACAAAATAAATTACTTGCTGACATTGTAATTACATTGTTTTTATAACAACAACCAGTGTAAGAAAAAAGTTCATAATCGTTCGTTTCGCCTCGCATGAGCTTCGTTCAATTTTTGGGCGCAAAAAACGGACTCATGGAGCTTTCGGCGTTTTGAAACGGACTCAAGGCTCATGTGGGTCCCTGAAAGCTCATGAAAGCGCGTTTCCACCTCCCGGCCGTCTTTACGGACGGATAATATTTTGTCTACCTGTAGATTTTTTCCCTTTCCAACTTTCCACTCTAAAAGTACCTAAGTACCTACTACCTACTTACCCACCGCCTACCAGGGCCTGGGCTATATGAGACGATATGAGTATGAAATGTTGGAATACTATAAATTATCAAATTGTAATGTTATATCAATGGAGTTTAATAAGTTTAATTTATTTTATGACTGTGTGTGTAATTTACAATGTACTTTCAATTTTTAACAACTAAAACAACAAAAAATAATTGTAGCCTTTGTTTTTTTTATTTTTTTATGTTTTTTTTTATTGAAGATTATATTCAAATTAACTTATAAATTAAAAACAGTAGAAAAAGCAAAATATTGTCAAAATCATTAACCAAAAAAAAATGCGTTGTAAATACCTATCATTATTTAAAAAAGTAAAACTTTATAAATATTCAGTAATAATAAATAAAAATAGAACATAGGTAAAGTCGTATAGTATGTCGTATTATCATTATCGTTAATATAGTAATAGTAAAGTAAAACAGTTAAGTTTATTTTTCGTCGAGAATTAACCTTTTACGTGATGAAATTGGTAGACCAAAACGCTTACTAAACCCAAAATTTGAGGAAGCTTGTATGACGTTATAGCTGTGAGACCCTTTATATTATAGTACCTTCTATACTTAATCCTTCCTATACTGTGTTCACGATATACATACTGCCTACCTACCTGTGCCAGCAGAAATTGTCAACTCCAATCTCTAATGGTAAAACGCCTCACCACCCCAAAGCGCGAGGGCTCCTTCGGGGGGCAAAACGGACTCAGAAGCTCGGCCTTCGTGCTTTCTAAATCGAAAGCTCATGCCTTCGGAGAAAAATAGAACGGCGCCCCGTTCGCGTGGCATCGTTCAGCCGTTCGAACGAGAAAAGTCTTACACTGACAACAACTGCCTAGTCTTCATCAGATTCTTCTGAATAGGTGAAACCAGAATCGTCTGTTAATCCTGAGTGACAGTCAATAGATGAGGTTGGAGAAGGAGGAAATCCTGCAAATATCTCTTCCCATGGTATCTTGATCTTTGGTTGTTCAACTGCTGCTTCAGATTCTGGTTTTGGTTTCTTTAAATCTTCAAGATTTTGCGGCGATGCTCTGCGTTTTTGCTCCTGTTGCTGTAAGCTTTCTTTGATAACAGTAACTTCATTTGTTTCTTGAGCTGCCAACTTTAGGTTTGTATTTGTCAAGTAAGCAACAAAGTCGTTCATTTCAACCAGTGTGAATTTAATGGTTGGGCCACCGTAATTGGGGAACTGCTGAGAATACTTTTCAGACAGATTAGAATTAATGAGCATGTTATAAGCTCCTGTCAGTTGATTGAATGAAAAGCGAACTCGGACTGACTTGACGCTGAAATGTGGAGACTTCCAATAGACAAACTTCTTGAATCTGCTTCGAGGTTCTTCAAACATGAACTCAACTGGTTTACCAGCAAAGTACGGAAGATGATCTGTTACTTTGCGGCCAACAGTAGGGTGATCCTTATGTTCTTGTAAAATCTGAGCTGCCCATTCAATTAAAGAAAGACTTTCAAATTGTGAGAAAGAAATTTTGGAATGCTTGGCTTCTCCGTTTCTTCGACCCAAATAGTAGAAATGTGTCTTCATGCCAGGGCTGTAAACAACACGAGCTTTGACGTTGTCCCCAATAAATACAGAATCAGAAGTTTCAAAGAATGCCCAGTTTTGGGAATCAATATTTGCTGTATTCAAAGTACTTGAAGATGCACTGTTCAGATTACGCGACGGTCCAGGCTGTTGGGTGTAGTCCATCTTGTCAGATGCCACAACGTTGTTGATATTTTCAATGTTTACAGAACTCAAGCAAGACTTTGCCATGGTGACGGGAGGAAGTGAAGATAAATGCGCCGTGCTGCTCTTCATAGATAACTTTAATATGCTCACTTTATCTGACTGAGTATTTAAAAATTCTTGATAAAATGTAGTTTGCTATAGTTTGTTGTACTGCTGAGACAATGACACTTGAGACAATATTACAGATCAAAGGTTTGAGTAGAAATGAAAATAATTGCTCAGTGGGCAAGAGTGTTATTCTATTTTAGATGAGCTCGAGTGTTCTGATTTTTGCTGCCGTTTGTGCAAGCATTATTATCATATGTATAACCTACTGACAATATTAGCAGTGACTTGTGATTGGTCTTGTTTAATATAGGCCCTGCCCTCTTATTTTGTATTCACAGGGACGCTAGGTTGTTGTGCGTCACTAAAATATTAAGCATTATTGTTGAGTGTAGGCACTCATATAAAGAGGTTGTTAAAGCCGTCAGCCAGTCAGTCAGCTACTTATAACCAGTGTGCATTAGTGAAATTATTGATTTTTATTTTCAGTCTCATAGAGAACTGAAAGATGAAAGTAATTTCAGAATCTACTGTTACGTGTATCAACTCGCATTTGTGTGGGTACTGTACACAGACATTTCAGTCTACAGAGCTTCGCAAACAACACGTTATAGAAAATCATTCAAAGTATGAGCGCTATTTAATATCAAAACACCGTCAGTTTGAAGAACATCAAAATCTTATTAGACTTGCCCAAAAGTTTACGTGCCAGCTATCATTAAAATCAAAAGACTAAACAAAAACTATATACAGTGCTGTTTTATGTATAAGCATGTTAACTATTGTGAGCTGCCAATACTGTGGTCGCTATTACACAGTCAAAAAAAGCTTGTGGTCAAGAAAACAAAAACAAAAATACGCTAACAGAGATTTAAATTCTAGATTCCATACAAACAACTTTGGATCTGTACAACTTCGAAATTCCTGTAGTGCGTGTCATGGAAGAATAGTTTTTTTTTCAACACAGATACAACGTCTTGTATGTTCGAATTTACGAGACAATAAACTTTGGCTAAAACCACCAAATCGAGTTTTAAAAACCGATCATTCATCAGAAAGGAGTATATCTGAACCGTCTAGAAATATTTGCTGTAGACATGTAAAGTGCTGTTCCTGCAAACGAACTCCACATCAATTTTCAGAAGCAGCAACAAAAGTATTGAATAAATACAGAGAACGTAATCAACCGGGGTCAAGCCGTTTTTCAATCCACCCAGATTTGGTTCCACTAGTTCCAAAGTCTTATTTTTATGCCTTTAATCTTGAGCACACTTTGTGCTCTGATTGCTTTTACAAGCACAGACTTACAGCAAAGGATAACTTGGATTGCAATTGTACATGCGATTTAAGTGGTGCAATTTCAGATAAATCAACTACTTGTGAACTATTGGCAATAAACAATTATAGAGAGTTTGAGTTATTATCTCAGAATACAAGTATGCAAATCTTTGCGCCTCCAGAAATTCCATACACTTTTTTAGCTCCACGTCAAAAACAAATTGTGGACTTGGTAAGAAAACAAATAAGTTTACCTGGAAGACTATTTTACAAAACACCATTAAGAATGATAATTGTGGGTATCCCAGGCTCAGGCAAATCAGCAGTAATAAAGACATTGCAGCACATATTGTCGCAAAAGCAAAGCCAAGATGAAACTTTTTCTTTTAGAATTTGTTGTTTTCTTGGAGTATGTGCCTCTAGTTTAAAAGGCACAACATTTCATTCTTGCTTCAAAATAAAACCTTTTGCAAATGGGAATATCACTGACCAACTGAAGAACGGTATTTCAGCTGTCGATAAATACAAATTTCGGAATGTTAAAGTTCTACTTTTTGACGAAGTTTCAACTATAGGCTTGAAATTACTGCATTTTGTTGATGCCTTCATGAAACTAGTAGATCCATCTCGGGCAGAGCTGCCGTTCAGCGGAAGAACCGTACTTATGTTTGGAGACTTTCTTCAATGTTCTTGTTTGGGAGACAGTAATTTGTATTCTCAGTTCATAGTACAGACTTCACAAGAATTACGAGAAGCTTCTCAATTGTACAAGAGTTTCAATACTGCTTTTGTATTAGACACACCGTTTCGGCAGAGCAAAAATGATTCAAGACAACTGGAGTACTACGAGTTTCTAATGAGGCTGAGATATTTTAAATGTACCCCTCTGGATCTTTACAATTTGCAACAACGACAGCGGCACATTTTGCAATCTAATCTTTCGGATATTGAATTTGAAGAATTTGAAAAATCAATTCATCTTTTTCAAACAAACAACAATGTAGCAGCACACAATAAGTACGTATTTTTAAATAAAAATACAAAGTAGATTTTTTCTATAAATTTTATTAATAAATGTAGTTTAGGATTCGTGATATGTTTTTAAATGAATAAATGATTTAAATGATTTGATTGTAATTTTGTAGGAAGATGATCCGAAGATTTCATCCTGGGTTTATTGAGGTTCCAGCTTTAATTGGAGAAACCAGCTCACTTTTAAAAGATCCACTTGAAGTAGATTATGGCGCACGTATCATGTTAACACAGAATTTGGACGTAGCATCGAATCTTACTAATGGGAGCCGAGGCACTGTTGTGGATTTAATATTTAGCTCCGTCAAGAACAGACTTTACTGGAACAATTATGTTGAAGCTATAGTTGTAGACTTTCCACATTACTGAGGAAACAATATTTTTGTTACCTCAAGAGGCAAAGGGGTGAAAATAACACGTATTGAATACTCTGAACTAGATTTAGAAACAAATCAATAAGTTAAAATCCAGGCATTTTCACTTGTCTTGAATTGGGGGATGACAATTCACAGATCGCAAGGCATAACAATAGAAAAAGGATGTGTGCACTTGGATACAAGAGAAATTATAGCGTGCACAACTTATGTAGCTCTTTCTCGATTTAAATGTTTTGAAAATCTTATGATTGTGGACAAAGAAATAATACAGGCCTCAAGAATTTTAGTTGTTCAGCATGAGTATGAAATGCAGCTGCGGTGGAAAGAAGAAGCCCGACTGAAAGAACTTGAAGTGGAAAACAAAAAATCTCGTAAAGCAGACATGACTAGCCAGGTAGATCGATTTTTATAAATAAAAAAGTGCACCATTTTGAAAAAATGTAAATACAATTTAATACTTTTAAATATACTATATATTGTAGTTTTTGTGTACATACTCTTACTTTTAATATAACGTTAGTGTGTATGTAATAATAATTTACACTTTCCAATTGTAATAGTTGTAATATGTTAAAACGTATAATATATGTAAAACTGATAAAAAAATCCCATAATTGAAAAAATCTGCAACAAAAATTAAATGTAAATTTGTAGATATGTAATATGTGCTATAAATTGCGTGCAATTATTTAACAGCGTCCATTTGTAGTTTGAATGCACACCGCAGTGGTTCACATATAAAACGTACACATCATGGCTGATATACAAAAATCATATTTAAATTCTAGATTAAAAGGATCGTTTTCTGCATTAAGTGATTTTATTAAAAACAATTAAAAATTCAATGACAAAATTACTGTATAGAAAGAGAATTATTGACGGTGACGCTGATATCAAGATATACTTAAAGCAATTTAGCACAGAACTACAAGCCAGGACTGACATTAAAATAAAAATTCAATTTCCTTTCAAAGAGCTTAGAGAAACTAAATGCAAGTTAACATTTGAAGGTAAAGAAAATAAATATGTTGTCTAACCAGAAGAGATTGCTGTTTGTCTTAGATTTCAACAAGATAATACATTTTTCAATATCGTTTATAATTCAGAGTCAGACTTTGACAAAGAAAAATACAGGGAAATTGAGGACAACAAATATTTATACATACGATTGTTTCAGTTATATTCAAATTATCTTCCAATGAAAGAACCAGAAGAAGTTGACTTGGATCATGTTGTTCATGAGATTAATCGTACATTGTCAGAAGGGTTGTTAGGAGATACAAGAATACAGTTTGAGCACAAAGATGGCGAGCTTAGTATCCCTCAAATAAGAGACGATATCTCAGTACAACTGCTAGCGTTAGTCAATAGATATTTTGGATTTGAAGACAATTTTATTTTTAAAACTGGAGTGGTTGGACGACTCAAGCCTGAATTAGCTAAGCAAGAAGAAATGGAAACAGAACACGAGGAATTCAAAGAGGACGTAGAGCCAGAGCCAGAACAGACAATACTAGCCAAACGTCTGCTTGTATCATGCAATATGGTTGAAAATCGACTATACGCCTCACATGCCCTACCATTACTACGATCAGTAGATATTTCTTCAGTTTACGATAAGGAGACTGTACATGTTTTTTCTCCAATATTGTATGTGTCATTAAAATCACAGGCACAGCAAATACTTCGAATAACTTTATTAAACGAGTACCGCGATCTCGTCACACTGCCAGAAAATTCCACAACTATTGTAGAACTGCGGTTTAGACCACGCAAAATGTAATAATGTGGAATGTATTATAATTTAAATTACCCTGTTAATGTATAATTTGCTGATATGAAAGTATGATTCTACTTGATACAGCAAAAAAGTATAAAACGTGTCAACAATTAGTTAACATACTCATTCTAAACTCAACATTCAAACAGCAACAACATCATTTCATTCACAGTGCTTCTTAATAAATGAAATTCAAAAATAAATTTGCAGTGCATTGCCTAACATGTCACTGATGACTTATAATTATGCGTGAAATTTTGTGTAAAAATATTTACGACTGTAATCATAACGAAAATAACACTAATACAGTAGACGAAGAGCTCGTAAAAGACAACCTATTAGGAGAATACTGTACTTTGGAAGCAATTAATAAAATCAATAGTAACAACCAAATGGGATCAGGCGACCACGATTTTATCGGAACTGACCACACAGTAGAAAACACATCTGGAAGGTTAAATCTAGGTGACACACAGAATTTAATACCAGCTAAATCTAGAAAGCCATATAAGCGCCGTTTAATTAATAAAAAGTGCCGTGTTACTTATTGCCGATTAGCCTGCAAAAAACGTAAGATGACATCTGTACAACAACGATCCAATAGACAAAGTGGTGGATCTTCTGTAGTTCTTACTTCTGCCTAGTTTCAGAGCAAACGTCTGTAAAATACGGAAAATGGTCTGGTCCGCAAATTGAATTGAACTACGATGAAATTGAAAACCTTGTGTTGTTCTTAACCCAAGATTGCAAATTGTAAAGTTTGTTGTGCGAAAAACATGAATACATTAACTCTGGAAAGTTTGTTGTGTGAGGCATGCCAGTTCTGCTGGTTAAACTATACGCCGTCAAGTTTGCAAACTGTCATGTATAAAAACAAACAATACTGTACGCGATGTGAAGTGCAAGAAAGAAAAAAAGATGAACAAGTACTTGCCAGCTTAAATACACCGTACGATGAGTGGATTGACTTTAATGATTTCAACGATGTTAGCAATTGGTGTGAAGTAACCCGAAGTTTTGAAAATATTGATTGTTTTGTGTGTAAATTCGATCCTGGTGATGTTTCGTCAGTCAGAGGCGAACCCGATGCAGAGTATATTCACAGCATATCTTTGTATGGGGAAACAGTGTACATTTACAAGTACATGCCAGAAATTAAAGTATGCAACTATTGCATGTTTTGGCGATGCTTGAATGTTTTAGAGAATGTTCGAGAATATATTTATGAATACAAAGAAGATGAATATAAAACATTGCAGTTATCTTTAGCGATGGAACAAGTGTAATTCGTGATAAAAACGAAATGAATGCTCTGCAAAGTTTGTTGTGCGAAGCATGTCAGTTTTGCTGGTTGAACTATATGCCATCAAGTTTACAAACTATTAAGTATAAAAACAAACAATACTGTGTGCGATGTAAATTGCAAGAAAGCAAAAAAGATAAAAAAGTTGCTGAATGCTTTAATACACCATATGTTGAATGGATTGACTTTGATAAGTTTGACAACATTAACAATTGGTGTGAAGTTACAAGAGTAATGGACAAAACAGATTGTTTTGCATGTAAATACGTTCCGTATAATAAAGCATCATCCGCAGAAAGCCCAGATGCAGAATTTGTTCACGGCGTATCTCTGTATGGCGAGATTGTGTTCATATACAAGTACATGCCTAAAATCAAAGTATGCGGATATTGTATGTTATGCAGAAGCTCTGCAAAATGTTTAGAAAATGCTTACGAATATATTTGCTAGTACAAATAAGATGAATATAAAGCATTGCAACTGTCTATGGAACAAGTTTAATTCGTGTTAGAAACAATATGAATACTTTACAAAGTTTAATGTGTGAGTCATGCCAGTTTTGCTGGTTGAACTTTAAACCATTAAGTTTATATACCATAATGTATAAAAACAAACAGTACTGTGTAGATTGTGAAGAACAAGAAAAGATGAAACAAATAAAAATTGCCGATAGTTTGAATACACCATACGATGTATGGATTCAGTTAAAAAAGTTTACAAATATTGTAAACTGGTGTAAAGTAACAAAACTTGTAAAAAACAATGAATGTTTTGTTTGTCAAAACAATCCAGAAAATATAAAAGCATGGACAGAAAACCCTAAATCAGACTATATTCGCAAAATAACCTTATATGGCGAACGAATTTTCATGTACAAGTACGAGCCAAAAATCAAAATTTGTGGACATTGTATGTTTTGGCGAAACTATAAAGTCTTAGAAATTGTACAAAAATACATTTGCAAATACAAACAAAATGAATATAAATCATAGAAACATGTATGTAAAGAGTACTTTTTGCATAAATAATAACGTTACGTCTAAAAATAATATATAAAATTAAGTTATATATAGTGAAGCACAAAATATATGTACTATAATTTAAAATAGGTTAATCTGCAGAAAACAATTTACTTACAATTAAAAAATTAAATTTAGCTTGCAGAAAAAACTAATAAATATTCTAAGAATACAAGTTATTTGTAAAAAAATTATCAAGTTAAAACAAAATTTGTAAACATTTTAGAACATAAGAATTAAAAATAAATTTAAAAAAACTTGTAAAACAATTTTAAAAACTGTAATAAAAAACTAATCGGTATTTGTAAATGTTTTTATTCTAAAAATAAAACTTTTCATGCTCAAAACAAATGTCATATAAAAACCAAATAAAAGAATAAAGTAACCGTTTGAGTTGCAACGACCCTACTAAACTTTGCAAATTGCTAATTAAATACCATAAATTAATACAAAAGATACTAGCTACCGTATATTATAAAGTATACAAGAGTGAAATTTGTCGTACTGTCTTGCTTTCTGAAGCAATTTCTAAAGATTACAATTAATAAATAAAATAATAACAAATAAAATAAACAAAAAATGGCAACTATAATGAAAGTAATTGAACCCAAGTTGTATGCTGAGCTTATGCATATACGCACAGAACAACAAGCATTAAAGTTGACTACTCAACCCCAAAGTATTACATCATATAATAAGGACCATAACAAAACTATACTTGAACAGAAAGGAGGAAATGCGAACGACGCACAGAGAGATGCAATTTACAATGCGTCGGAAGGAATAGAAAAACTAATTCAACTACCCAGGCAAGAGTGGATAGCATACGAAAACATTGTTGCTAAACATAAGAAAAGGAATCGTAAACCTCATGCTAATCAAAAGCATGCAGTAGTGAAACGCAAGCGTATGACGTCTTACATACATAAAAGAGCAGCTAGAAAATAAATGCATATAAAGAGCAACTATATAGAATTCTTTGTCAGTAGCTTTTCTAATGTCACCGTGGTCAATACAAACATATAAAATGTATAAGGTACGTGCTTTTGTTGTTATAATATGTGCTTTTATGGCACTTGGGAGATCGTGCAACACTGCATGTGCCTTAGACTCAAAAGTAAATCAATATCAAGCCAAGTCTGTTGAAAATACGTATACTGATAGTGCACCATATACTGCCTCTAAAGGCTATGGAAAAGAGAAGATGGCATTAGATGAAATTGAGAAAAAGCTACAGAGTAGTAGCTTAGACCCAACATTGCCAATCGATACAACAGCGCTACCAGTGGTACATACGAGTTCGTTTCATAAAGTAATTCTTATGGCATTAAAGTACATGCTTGAGAATTTGAACACACAGAATGGAATTATTATGGATGTGGTTGACAAGTATCAAAACAACGAAACAAAACCTGTGCTTCACAACACATTTGACTATATAAGTAAGTGAATATTACATGATTGTTCACTGTGAGTAAGTAATACATATAAACTTTTAGTGCATAGGATAGTATAGCTTCAAACGTATATACAATAATACTAAATATTGAATTTTGTATGTAATTACAGCTATCTACGTGTCGTTTGTACTAGTCTTAACACTTTTTGCATTTAAGATGAGGAAACTATACCATAAAAACAGACTACTTGCACCAGAAAAGGAGGGTGGGCAAGATTCAAAAGGGGACTTCATGGCAATTTCACCCTCTGTATTAAATTCACCTTCAGACTAGAAAGAGCATTCAATCGCTCTCGTTAACAACAACAACAACAGCCTAAATATCAACTTAAATTCTATCGTCTGCCTGCTTTCAACGTACGCTATAGAGCGTAGTGGATTTTATACATTGTGTAGTATATATAGTGTAATATATTTATACCGTATAGAAGTGCACGCACTATGGATTCTACATCTCCCACCGCTGCAGCTCCATACTCCAAGCGCTGCCGTACAGCTTCATCGTACCACGAACAGGCCAGCTTTCCATCAGCTACTACAAACGGTAAAAAAGATCATGTACGTGTCGTTCCTACATTGCACTTTAATTATTCTAGTTAAAGCTATTCCTAATAATACGAGCGCCTATGCTTATTTGGTTTTGCAGTATTTTAATAATATGTATTGTTGTACAGTACATGTGTATATACATAACAGTGGTATTAATGTAAGGTATAAAAAAAATTTTGATTTATTTATTTTACAGATATTTTCGTGCTCTGTTCCCGGCTGCCGCTTTACTTGCCGAAGCCATGTCCCATACCAAGCTCACGTTGAGCATGTTCATCACTGTGGGGACTGCAATATCTACTGTTCAAGCAAGGCAGATCACCAGTGCCTTCATCAAGGACAAAGACTTGGCCATGTAGAAAATAGAAATCAAGGTCTTGTTGGAGGTGGTACAAATCGATCTGGGACTACTTACGGCGTTTTTACTAACGCGTCTGCACAGCCAGCTGCCTCTTCAAGGGGAGTTCATCGCTCTTATCCAATTGATTTAGATGTATTTCAAGAAACTTCACGTTCACATCTTGGCATGATGGTGACATACAGTCATCAGCCTACTGAGACATTTCAAGATATTGAATCTCTTTTGACACAACTATACGAGCCATTTTTAAAGTTGTTGACCCAAAAAATAACTCTGCACAGTAGTATTAAAGCACAATTAATTATTGTAGTTACATTAGAATTAATTACGGAAGTAGAGAATGAAAAAAATACAATAGAACGTGATATTCAGTTTGTTTCAAAGAATTATGATATTTTAAGTGCCCAGGAAATTGCAAGTTTCATTTTTGACAGTGCCAGTGACATTATAAAAAAACTAAATGAGTTTAATAAGAACGGGACTGGATGGACGCTCCGTGAAATAGAATCAATACAAGTTAAAGTAGGAGTTTTAAATTTATTTGCAAATGCAAAAGCTAAAGGCTACATTAAATTCCCAGCTTTGAAACCACGTAAAGTAGGATATCTTAATATTAAAAATAACTGTAGTGATTGTTTTAAGTTCTGTGTTACTGCACACAGGTATAGGCACGAAATATTAGAAAAAAACAAACAGAAAACTAAACAGAAAGACAAATCTCAGAGCCGTTTGTGGATAAATCGTAATCTACAAAACCCAAATCAATATATTTCCTATTTTTCTAAATTTGATTTTACTGATATTACCTGCCCCTTTCTAATTAACAAAGACTTGCCAAGTCTGGAAAAGTTTGAAGTCAAAAACAAATTAGGAATTAACATATGGAGTCACCGCGGCGACAAAATCATCCCAATTCGTAGGTGTCAGAATAGTGATATTGCTGACAAGTGTAATTTATTTTTAATTTACAAAGACAGAGCCGATGGTAGTAAAGATGAGCACACTTATCATTTAGTTCTGATTACAGACCTGGATAAGTTTATGTGTCTTGGAAACAATAGAAAAGTTTACTATTGCCAGTCCTGTTATCGACATTTTAATTCAGCTGATAATTTAACTAAACATAAACTGAGCTGTCAAACTCTACAAAAAAGGCAAATTGTATTTCCTGAACTCTCAGAAAGAGTCAAGTTTTCCAAATTATGGCAATCCTTGCCTTACCCATATATAATTGTTTATAAGTTTTCTACATTTGTGATTCCCTATAACGACCCTAGATCCTCAAGTAGCAATACGAGATTTGTAAATGAAATTACACCTGCTGCGTATTCCTTGATTATTATTAGACAAATGAAAGACAGAAGTGAAGTAGTACATGCAGAATTTTATGATGGGGAGGATATAATGAAACATTTTTTTGAAAATATATTTTATTGGGCTGAGGCATTATTATCTCACGTTCGAAATACCAACAATATGGTCAAACCAAGTGACCAGGTACGTGCACAGTTTGAAAGTGCTACTCATTGCCACATGTGTCGACGTGAATTTGATTCTTCTAAGAACATTCTACGTACGTTTCATCATAACCATAACCATGGTCATTTTGAGTTTGCTGCATGTAGCCGCTGTAACTTGAACATCAAGTACAAGCACGAAATACCAATAATATCACTGTACGGGGGTTGCTTTGATTATCATTTGCTAGTTAGTGCCATGAATACAGGTCAGTTTGAAGCTAAAGACATCCATGTAGTAGCCAAGTCTGCCAAAGAATTTATTTCAATTTCAATTACAGCTAAAGATAAATGGCTGCCAAATTTAAATATTGAGTATCTACCAAAAGACAGAACAAATCAGAAATATACTGGCAAGATGTTACACTCCAAAGTAAAAGTTCGATTTATGGATGCAAATTTATTTTTTGATTCCAACCTATATGATCTTGTTGAATCTTTAAATTCAAGAGATGAATTTAATTTTACACTTGCGCCTCAATGTTTTTCAGATTTAATATTTGTTGATAACCAATTAAATCTTGGTTCAGAAGTGAAGCCTCTCACAGAATTACAATTAAAATTATTACAAAAACCAGTTTACTTTCCATTCATGTCATTAACTAGTTCAGATGATTTAAATAACCGAATACCAGACCGAGATCAATTTAGACGATCACTTTTGGACGATGAGCTCATTCCAGATCACCAGTGGGATCTTGTCAAAAATGTTTGTACTGAATTTAGACTAACTACACTACGTGACTATACACGATTTACATGTGTTTTAGATACGGTTTTACTTGCAGAAGTATGGCAAAATTTTCGCAAAGTTGGACTTCAAAATTACGAACTTGATCCGACTTACTCACTTACATTACCTAGTTATTCTTGGGAATGTTTTTTAAATTATACAAAGGCAGAAATAGATTATATAAGGGACCCAAAAATATTAGAAATTGCAAAGCAAGGAATACGCGGTGGGCAGTGTATTTTTACAGCGAAACACGTCATTGCAAACCATGAAAGATGCCCAGGAGGATTAGATAAATCCAAACCCCGTAATCAATTACTTTCACTAGACATTAACAGCTTATATGCAGAAAGTATGAAGCAGCTGATGCCAGTCTCAGACTATATGTATATGGAAGCGAAGGATTTGCAAAGTATTGATTGGACTGACCCAAAGTTGGGTACTACAGAAGGTAGCTATGGCTACGTTCTTGTTTGTGACTTGAAGTATCCTTTGGCTCTACATACTAGAGACGCAAACTTGCCACTTGCTATGGAACAGCGGGTACTTAATATGCATGATATAGCAGCACAGTATAATTTAAATAAAAATGCAATAAACTCAATTCAACACTATGTATCTCGCCCTCGGCTTATGTTAACACTATATGATAAAACAAACTACACAGTTCATTTTAAAGCATTAAAATATTATTTGTCTAAAGGTTTAGTTCTTTCTGAAATTCATTGTGGGGTACGCTTCAAGCAACAGAGTTATTTTAAACCGTACATTGAATCTAATTTAGAAAACCGGAAAAAAGCCAAAACTCCATTTGAAAATAAGCTATTGAAAAAAAGTTCTAATGTTTTATATGGCAAAACTCTAGCCCAAGTACTCGAATTTATCAATGCTCGGTTATGCTCTAGTGCTGCGCAAGCTGAAAAATTACTTGCAAATGCTTACTGTAAAGATTTTGAAGGATTTTCTGAAAATTTAAGCGTGATTATTCAATACCTTAAAAAATATCGAATAACTAACCTCCCTCTGACTGCTGTAGCTATTCTGGATTTTGCAAAAGTACTTTTTTATGAAAAGTGGGATTTTTTGTGTGAGATATTTCATAATAGAGCCCATCTGGATTATACAGATACTGACGGATACGAGATGCACACAATTGACACATTTAACACGTTTTGGGATGATATTGTCAAAGCAAAATTTGAATTTGATTTTAGTAAAATTCCTCGAGACCATGAGTTTTTTAGAATTTATGAAAGTCAACATCCAAACTTACATTTATTAAATAGCGGTGAAAGTGGAAAACTTCGAATTCAGAGCTTAGATGTAAAAGAACTTATAGTATTAAGACCAAAAATGTATAGTGTGTTATATAATAATAATTCTGAACAACAAAAGTGTGCAGGTATTCCTGCAATTTCGTTAAGGCAGTGTAAACACGACCGATATAGGCAAATGTTAGAAACTAACAAACCATGTAAAATAAATGTAAATACAGTAGCAAATGTCGACCATAAATTATTTATTAAAAATCAAAGTAGGTTAGCTTTTAAAAGTTTAGAATTATCTAGAGTATTTCCAGATCCCAACGATTGTAATTTTAGCCTTCCCTTGGGCCACACTGATTTAGTTAATAAGATTAAATAAAAAGTATAAGTCGGTTACATAAGAAGTGTAATTTTTAATTGTAGTTGTAATTAAAGTTTAAGAAGTGAATAAGTATTACACAAATAGTTTTAGTTTCATAATTATAGTGCACACAATATTTTAATAAATGTATCAATAATTATTAGGCAGTGTTTCGTAGTAAAGTAAGATGTACATGTTTGTAAATAGTGGTATAATAATATTGTAAATGTAATTGTCATTGTGTAGTAGGCGTAGACTTGTAAATATATAAATTAATTATAGCGTGTGCAGATTTACTGCACACTTGTAAATATTATGTAAACTTTCAAATTTAATTTTAGGCTGTAAATATTACGTGTACTTGTGTACACTTGTAAATAGTCAATGTAAAACTATGTATGTCTGTTGTATTTGTAAATCATGTGTGTAAATATTTGTATGTATGAATTTGTGTGTGTGTGAAAGAAAAAATTCAAAAAAAATAAACTCGTAAATATGTATATATGTAAAAACTGCATTACAATCAAACTTTACTCTTCCATCAAAAACCTGCATACTGTTTTTGCATAATATAAAAAACAACCTGCGTCTCGCTGCACTTGTTCACCTGTTGTACCTTGTATTTTACACTTGCAGTTTGCTCTTGCATCCCTGCTCATCATATTAATTGTTGTAATTTGTAAACCATATACCAGAAACATATAACAATCAACTAAACATATATCTCATAGAAACCTGCGGCCCACCTGACTTGCATCAATAAAAAACTTGTATCTGTTCCACAGCAGGTAGAATTCAGTCTTTCGTCCTGGCCCTGTACCTTCAATTTTATATTTTCACTGGACTCTAGAGACACCAAAGCCAGTTTCAGTGGACGATGGATCAATATTCAATTAATATGCATATCACGCGCATCCTAAGTAACAAATTTTCCCCTTTGCTTTGATTCCTGCAATGCTAAAGGTCTGAAAGTGCACTTTATTCTGTCCAGTTAAGCCCCATAATAAAATTTAATATCATTTATTCGAGCATTCCTACCCCAGCAACTGTATGTATCTACATTATACAACATTTAAATCAATAATTATAAGGATATACTACTGTTACATAGTATATAGGTACACAGTTGGGCATGTACATATATAAATTTACATATATCGTATTGTCGGTATGTCTTGCCTATAGGTAGCACGAGTGGTCAGCTCAGTACATGGAAAGTTGAAGCTCAGAGCTCCGTGGGTCCGAAAAGTTTGATTTTAGAAGCCGACTGGGCCCATCAGAAGCTTCAGCCCAGCCTCGGTTGATGCGTTGAGTTAATTAGCTATTAATATGCACGTCACGCACATCAACAGTAACACAGTCACCCCAACTCAGTGCACTCTCCAGTGCTAAGGGCTACAAGGTGCATCGAATTCTGCCTGGATTCACTCAATAATACAGGATATTTCAAAATAATATCCAATCCAGAACCCAAACATCTACCTACGTACTGTATACATCCCGCTACAGTGAGTAGATATGCTATATACTGATACATACATATACATATATACATATCGGCTTAAAATGGGCACATTAATTTTTATTTTTGTTATTACATATTTTTAAAAATTTGGTAGATTTTTTGAAATGGTTATTTTTTTAATTAAATTTAAAATTAAATAATATTTGACTAATTAATTTTAATTGCAGTTATGATATTTAAATATTTTAAATGGGTATGTACGTTAAAACAGTGTAGTTAATGCATTTAATTAAATTAAATGCATATAGTTTAATATAATATACATGCTAATTGTATTTAGCAATACGCAACTAGTACACTGTACATACTAAATATTGTGTACATACATACATAGGTAAGTAACGGGTTCTACATAATAGCATATTAGCACCTAATATTCAAGAGCCCCACATTCTCGATCAAATTCTATACATCTCAAGCATCCCAGTTCAAGTCCTATAGCTATAACAGACATGTTGCCCTCTGTTTCTGTACTTTGTAGTTGAGCAAAGCAATTCTCAGCCTTCAAATCCATTCTCAGCCTTGAAATCCATCAGGCATCCTCTCTCAGCCTTTGAAGTATGTACATGACCATTCAATACCATATGGTTCCAATTTGATAGGTACCTTGTCTCCCCCCTCGTGAAATATTCCTCAACTTTTTCAATGCCTCACTTCTTTCACGTAATGAATAGAAGCGGTATCGCCCCCTTCGCACATAATATGTAGTTGAGCAAAGCAATTCTCAGCCTTCAAATCCATTCTCAGCCTTGAAATCCATCAGGAATTCTCTCTCAGGGTTTTGAAGTATGTACGCACACATCCAACCCCTACGGTTCCAATTATATAGGCACGTTGTCTCCCCCTTCGTGAAGCACTCCGGAACTCCGTCTGTTCCCCTCATTTTACATACCATATGATCCCGTTGCTATGGTGATCAATCCGAACAATGCAAATCCCCGCTCACTTTGAATTCTATCAATCTCAAATATCATACATTGAACATCTACATACAATATTGCATAGCATATGATCCGCACTGGCAGTCACAGCTTAGCTGATTTTCATACCCAACATACGTTGCTATGGGAACGCAGTCCAAACATAAGCACTGGCTCCGGGCTTGTCCACTCTTCCTCATTACTTCCCAATGCCTATATACCAGCCACACTATTCCACTCCAATAATACAACTCCAGCTCCCATTTCCTTCCATTCATACACATGACATTACATTAAAATGTATTTAAATACCCATAAGCTTAGCAAAGCTATCTGTCGTTTCAATTTATCCCCATGACTTTACATTACAATTAAATTAAATGCCCATATGCTTAGCAAGGTTATCTGTCGTTTCAGTCCCATATCTCACATCATGTCTCAATCCTTGCCATGGCCCAGGCTGTCCCAGTCAATACTCTTGCGTACTACAACTACATCTACACAACTTTTACACATAACCGCACAAACCCCCTTATTAACGGGTTAGTATAGAATTCCCAATATAATATTATAAGAAGCTATATGCATTCCGTTTGGTGCTGAATGGAATAAATTCTTAGATTCAAATGATACGATTACTACATATCACACTAATACATACACAGCTAATGCCATCACATTTTCCAGCACATGATGGAAAAGCGAATCCACTCCTCAAATATTTCATTGAAAAATTATTTAAAATAATTAAATTCAATCTGCAATTCCCTTGAAAGGTTAAAATGACTATCCGCAGCCTTTCTTCAATTCGGTTTTTATTTTTCTAAAACTGTAAACACTGAATGACAACAATCAATTAAAACGAATTCATGGTCGGATTTTTATAATGGGGCCCTAACAGTTTCATTTTAACGCAAACCAAGTGGAAACGGGAGGGTTTGGCCCCATTATAAAAATCCGACAATAGTCACCTTTTGAATACGTATCTAAGAAAAATAATACGTAAACAGTAATTTGTAGGCATGACATGAGAACGTACACTGGATGGAATTGATGTAAGTAGAATGGAAAATTGGACTTGTGCTCAAGATGCAGCTCATGTGATGGTCAAGGACTCCGTAGTAAAAGGAAACAATTAGGAAATTCCTTCCTTGACTCCTTCACTTCTTGTGCTCGAGTCCCTTTTTGAGCGCGTAGCCGCCCAGTCCCACGCCCGCCAACGGAATTCCAAATTTCAGCAGCTTCTTGCTTTTCTTTCCTTTCAGCACTTTCACCTGCACCATTTCCATTTTATTCCTCAATTAAACAATTTATTAGAATGCGAGACACAGAAAAATACAAATTTAATTTTATCAAATAGCTAAAAGTACCGCCAGAAGACCGCCAGCTCCAACCGCAGCAGCTGTTCCCAATTTCGCCTTTAAACTCATCCCTTCCTTTTTGTCCCCTCCGTTGTGATTAGAAGGGGCGGAGGAGGGGTATCCGGGGTAACCGCTCCCTCCAGCTCCACCTCCGGGTCGAGGAGGGTAAAATGGAGGATGGTGGGAAGAAGGAGGTGCATAGGGGGACTGAGGAGGATACTGGGAGGGGGGATATGCTGGAGGAGGAGCGTGGTAACCTGGAGGAGCGCCTGCTTCTCCTGGGGGCGGTGGATATTGACTTGTTCTTCCGCCTCCAGGCCCCGAGTTGAAGCCGCCATAACCTGAAGGCTGAGGGTAAAGTGGAGGTGGAGGAGCTCCGTATGAAGGATCCACAAAGCCTATGGGAGGAGCAGAAGGGGCATGGAGGGGTGCTGATGGTGGGGGAGCATAACCTCCTCCCACTCCTGCTCCGGGGCAACCGGTCGCAGCCCCCTTAAACCCAATAACCGAGAGCGTCACATCCCCCTCCACACACACGAAAAGGATCCGGTCTACTGGGACCCGGTGACTGAATTCCGCAAAGTGCCGTCCATTTACCGCAATCTACACATTACAAACAAATATTAATTGAATTCATTTTCCTCAATTAATCGTGCTGATCTAATTACATAATTGTGGTTTTAAAAGTGTGTGTACTTTGTAGGTGTGGGCCTGACTCAGGATGATGATTTCAAAGGGCTGCCCAGGAACAAAAGTTGCATTTTCGTGTGGCTCCTCCCTCCCCCAATTCCCCATGTGTTTGGAGTTGAGGAGGAGTGTTCGTTGGGGGAGGCGGAGATTGCAGTGCAGCCCCACGTCACTGTTCCCTCCGTTCGGTCCAGTTTGCAAATTTACTGTGAAGCTAATTGATAATTCATGAATAATTAATAAGTTACACTGAAAATGCTACATCGCATTGTAACACGTAGATATTTAATTAATATTTAAACAACAATGAAACAGCAGCCAATTACCCGCGTCCGTTCAAGGGGAGTGATCCCTGGATGCGAAGCATTCTGCCCGGGTGAAATGCGCCGTTGTTTATCCAGCCCGAATACGGCAGGACCTGCAAATCAATCCGAATCACTTCATCACACCACAGTTTCTGCCACACATCAACTCATGACACGAAAGTTCACAGTTACAAATATTATTTTGATG
The DNA here is from genome assembly GCA_949802685.1 of Dicyrtomina minuta. Classification (NCBI taxonomy): domain Eukaryota; kingdom Metazoa; phylum Arthropoda; class Collembola; order Symphypleona; family Dicyrtomidae; genus Dicyrtomina; species Dicyrtomina minuta. The sequence continues at coordinate 1,334,492 of OX461808.1, read as the reverse complement.
GACAGTAAACGTAAGGAACTTACCGGGTTGTACACTTTGTCCATTTTCAAAACCCTCAAGACACAAAAATAATAAAATAGGTTTAAATTCCAAATAAAAGAATATTGTCTGTAAAGGAAATTGAAGGTGTTGTGAGATGTGGTTAACTGCGCCTCTAAATTCTTATGTGGAATTGAAATTTACCTGCGACACTCGCAGTTGACTGGATGTGGAATTACGAGCGATGATCTCACCGTACAATTAGCAGCCCAGTCATTTTGCAGGCGATTAGATATGCTTTATCAGTCTATGTCGTTTTTGTATTCGTTTATCACGCCCAGTATTCACACTTACGCACTCACCTCCGTCACAGCATAATAAGAGTAGATAAACAAGAAGGATGCAACCATAGATGACGTGAGGACACGTTGGGATAGGTGGTGGAAGGGCCATTGTAGATTTAAGGAGTGCTGAGCACAGACAGACGCCGACTTGCATTCCAGCAACCAAGAATTGACGACGTCATTTATGGAGAGCCCCAATTGGAATTATCTACTTGGCTTAAGCTTGTATGCACATAATAATTTAGTAGTTATAACTAATGCAGATTGAACACGAACGAAAACAAATGAGAGAAAATACGTTCATTTTATTCATTAGGCATTTGACAAGTAAATCTCGAATTAATTTTGCGTCCTTGCGTCTGCTTGAGAATTGAACTTGATTCCTTCCCTTCGGCTTCGTTTCCATTTTACAAAATATTGCGTGTCTTTATGAGTTCATCTAAAACGGAATCAAAAATAGAGAAATTAGGAAACTTGCACGCGCTAATTAGTTAAAATAATGTAAAAATTTATTGTTTAACTACTTGAATTTACTCTGGACTACACACTACATTTTTGAACGCAAACGGTTTAAAGTAAAATGTTTTCTAATTACATAGGATTAGATGGGGTCGTGAGTTGGATTAAGAAACATAACAAAGTTATTATGGAAGTTGCTACATTCCCACTCATTTCAACTCCAGACGACATCAGCTACACGTAGAAAAGTACAAAACAAAAAGTCAAGATTTAATGCAATTAATTTTATTAATGAATTAGTACTTCCTTTCTAATCAGACAATGCAGCCAAGATTTAAATAAAAACAAGTGGGACGGGGCGGTTGTAATTAGCTAAAAGTAATAATAATAATTACATACGTTACTAGGGACGGAGATGCGGGCGCCGTCCTTCGCACTCGTGTTGTTCTTGTTCTTGTCTTTGATCTTGTAGAAACTGTATCGCACGCCGTCGACGAGTTTTGGGAGCGGGACCTGCGCCCTTTCGCCCGGGTTGGACGCTTTCGGAACCGTACTTAATTCCTTGGGCACTGTCCCTGTTGCTACTTTGGGCGCAGGCGCAATTGGAATTGGTGTGGTGCTCACTGCAACTGTTGGCGGCGCAACTGTCGCTGGCGCTTCCGTCACATTTGGCGCCGCTGCAAAATATTTTAATCAATCTATATTTTAATTTGTCTTCACGATCCTTATGCTATGTTTTTGGCCCACCGAAATTACAAATCGAGCTTATTGCAAACTGGAAAAATTCTGCTTGTAAATTTAGCACTACTGACCATTGACGACGATGTCCATGGAGCATTCGTTCTCGTCACTTGTGGCTTTGCGCAGGAGCGTGATGCAGCCGCACCTCAGCAGCTTCCCGTTTTCTTCCAGCGAAAACTTGTAGTTGAGGAGCTGCTGGAAGTACACTTCGTTCGCGTACACATCCGTCCCACTTCCGATCGGCGACAGGAACTCTTCGTCCACTGGCGTGTCATCTTTGATTTGCAATACTTTCCATTATCCACAATGCACACGAATTTGCATTTAACCAATAAAAAATAGTATTTACCTATGTACCAGAAGAACTTCAATTTGGGGATGGGAACTTTGTTGACGGAGTAGCACGTCACGGTTTTCTCAACGCCCTCGTCGGTCTCCCCAAAGGGGTCCGTGAATCGCGGGTGGGCCACATCCACTGCAACACAACTCCAATAGATCAACTAATTCACATGAACTAAACTAATACAGATTTAAGTTAAATTTTAAGCAAATTGTGTACCATCCCGGTTGAAGCTCTCTCTCGCACAGCAGCCAGCAGCACAATTGAGTGACGTCACTGTGAGAAGCAAAATGCCCAGTGCCTCGTAGTGGTACGACAAAATACACTTGTCAACAATTATCAATTTCATTTTTACACAAACATAAAAAAATGGGCTGTTGCACTATCTTATGAGATATAGGAAGTAATTAGTGGGACAACTATTGAGACTTGGGACGCAGCGTATTCGAGGTCTATGGAAATTTTGGCGAATTTAAAAAAAAATAATAAAAAATAAATTGTAGGCACTGGGTTGGTGGCTCAATAAATTGTGCTTGCGAATTTGGGACTGGGAATGACTTGTGGTGCAGGAAAAAGAGCAGTTCAAGTGTCGTTCTCGCAGTTGTTGTCATTTGAAATTGAGGTGGAGCCCATTGTACAGGCGTACATACGTAGCACCTACGTTTAAAAATAACTCACTTTTGGCCTCTCCTTCTTCCACTCACTCTCACATGCAAACACTTGCAAATCTGCACAGGCCGAATGTACAGATACATTGTGAGTGTAGTAGAAACTGGCCCAGCTCATCCCAGCGGTGCACAGCATATGCAAATAATGTAGATACACCAAATTAGGCATCTATAAATCCAAACCATCTTCTTTCCCTGTCTTTGTCAAATGTCACTAGATGCAAACTGAGCTATCTACGAAACTGATTTTCAACGGTTTTGCAACATTTAAAAATCCTGAGTGCACTGCCACTACTAACAACAGTGCGCAGTTTGTTTATAAGTTTTGTAAAATAACAACGAAATTGTATACGTAATAAATTGCATTCCTTATTGTGAAAAGTGTAGAATGTGTCATACTATTTACAAGTTCTTTAAAATGCGGTAATGTGTCTGATTTGGATTCTTCCCTGTTGAGACAGTGGGTGAGGATGTGAGATGAATGTGTTACATGGTCTCCCTGCCTTCTTTAATGCTGGGAAACAGCTGGGTGATAATTCAGTCCCAAGCTCAGCCTCCTCAACTCTCTGCTTGTCCTACGACTGTTTTTATCGAAGACGAACGCGGGTGTTCTCCGTACATCTTCCTCTCAACTATTAGCACAATCCTCCTGCATTCAAAAATGCATATCTACGCTCCACCCAAGTCAATGCGCATTTATTAATTTATTTGCATTTCATATATTGCAGTGAACAGTAATATCCGCGACACGTCTCCTTTGTCACGTGTAACACAGAACTCTACCATAATAATGTCTCCAACTTTGCTATGAGTGCAAAAACACAGAAATACTGCTCGTATAATAATCACTAGGGCATTGGGTTGGATCAGTTTCTAATGTTGACATATGAACGTAGCTCTTCATGTAGAATAATATCACAGCTTGGAAATCACCCACCTCCCTCACGATGCCTCACGATGAAAAAAATATTCCTCCTACCTTAATTCATTATGTATAGGTTGTTCATGTAAAAGTTACTTTGTTCGACCCTTTCCGGTTTGCCAAAAAACTCCTCATATATTTTATGATAAGTGAAACGAGACCCAGCTGAGTAGTTTCGTAGTGTTAGGTGAAACCGGACTCTAAATGCTTACCCACGGCGAAGAGCATTAGACCCTGGATTTTATCTAGAATCTGTAGACCTCCGCCTGGAAAACGTGGAAGAAAATAGCTAGATTTAAAAATCGTACAGGTGTGCCTTTTATTATGTGTCATGTGTATGCTAAATTGCTCTGCAGTATGACAGTGTGATATTTGAAAAAAGGAGCAGACTACGGGTGGCAAATAAAGGAGTATGCGTTTATAGATTTAGTTTATTTAGCTACTTCGTCCCCTTTCTTGTCAAGATTATAATTATCATGGACAGAAATGCTGAGAACCTAAAATAAATTAACGCGATACGACGGAGTATGCAGTTCCAAGGACACCGCAGACGTTGGCTCCGTTTCTGGCAAGTTTTAGATATCCTTGAACCCCCCACTCCTGGCCCCAGCTGTTCTTGAACAGCCAGTAGTCTTGCCCCCCCTCACTTCCGTAGCCAACGAGAAGCATGGCACGATTCACCTTGTTGCTCCCACACTCTGAGCCAGGATAGACGCCCTTGGCGTAAGACTTGCGCAGAGCGTCACTTGCGTGGATCTGAAGAACCAAGGGACCGGACTCGACCAGCAGAGACTTGAGCTCGTCATCAGATGCAACTTTGTTCGCTTTGGAACTCTTAACACCTGCTCTGCGTCCCTTTCCTTCTCTGGCGCACTTCCCAATGGCCACTGGCTCCGACAGTGGATACTCGTACCAGTATGCGTCGTTGTAGTACTCCAACGTCAATAGGGAATTCTCGATAGTTCCATGGGGGTTCCCCGGTGCGCAGGCGAAGTTTCCTGGAAGCATGCAGTCCAGAACCTCTTGGACGCTGTAGTCCCAAACTCCTTTCAGGTTCCTTTTTATGGCGTCCGCTGACTCAAGAGCTGCTACGGCGGCAAAGACGGCACTCCCCGAACTACAGTCCCCTTCGTTCTTCGGAGGACTCACTCGCTTCTCGTCCACGTAGCTTTTGGAGGCGGGAGCAGCGACCCAAGAGATAGGCACATATGGAATGCTTTTATTATCTGCGGGTGGAGGCAGTGCGCTTCTTAGATTTGCCAACTCGTGAGCAGTCTGGACAGTGAAAAATACGAATCATTGCATCAAACTCTTTTCTTCAAAGTTATTACAATCTTAAAACAATGGTTTCTCGTCCTTACCATGTCTGTGAACTGATTGACCCCCATCCACCAGCTCTGCTCTCCCCTGTCCGCTCCCACATTGTGGGCCGCGATTTTTAAAAGCTGATCTCTAAATTCCGTCACGTGAGCCTGTTCCGTGGCCGCCTTCATCGTTTTCCCCCCGAACTGAATCTGAATGTAATGTGCGCGGATAAGAAATACAAATTTAGACAAGCGTAGAGCAATATGCATTTTCTATTTTTAAAAGCAGATAAGGGGCTAACTGGGTGCTCTGGAAACGCGAGCAAGAGTTAATATACCTTGTACTTGCTGTAGAGAGTGAGCAAAGTCTCTTCGTTGCTCAGCATGTCTCTTAATTGTGCCAGGACGTGAACATCGTCACTTGATTTGAAATAAACTTTGTTAAGGTTCTCGTCAAAAAGATGATGCGCATTGAGCAGCTCGTTCCATCCCGTCCCATCACCCTTTTCATTTCCTACAACGAATCACAAAAAGCCGCCAAATGTCAGTTTGAATTTACTTTTGATGAAGCATTAGGTGTCACGATTGCTAACATTTAAAACATGCCGTTAAGGTTTGAAAACCATAAAATGCCATAATACGTATTTTTTAATTTTTGAGATGGGACTCGTTAAGTAATTACTCGTCAAGACGTTCCAAGTGATAAATCATGCGTAAGAATTCGTTTGATATTTTAAAAGAAAGCAGTACTAGTCACGCAAATATGTACGGAATGAATATTTTAATGGAACCTGTCTGCAAGTGAAGAATATTGGGCTATGAACTTTAATCTAGCTACTGCTACTACAATAATTTGAAAAAAAAGGTTCAAGAATTACCGTTAGCTGGACCACCAACAACAGCAACAGCAGCAAAAGCACTGACCAATGCTAGGCTCAGGGAAATCTTCATTTCGTAAATTCTTGTATATTTTCAAGAAGGTTGTGCAGATAGCGACGCCAAAATTCGACTGTATCCCCTCTATTCCCTCAAGCGGTGTTATAAGCAAATCCTTGAATATGGCTCTATGGAGTTGAGCACTAATTACCCGACATTAGAGGGATCTGTTGTGGTGAGGGCAACTTGGAGCTTTAAACCAAACGCTTGACGCCAGTTGCGAAAAATGAACGAAAATAACACAAGATGCGGTTACATTATTTACATAATCGACTTGGCCGTAGACGCTGGAATCCAATAAATTAAATATGTCAGGAGCACATGCACACCTTTCCATCCGCCTAATTTAAGCAAAACTAAAACCCACAATTTTCGTATACATTGATACATAGTTGCTTTGGTTGCCTCACATTTTCTCTCGTATACATTATTTCCGAGACATTTTGCCCTCGAACGGTAACACCAGACGTTTCCTTTCAATTAAATTCCTAAAATATTTGTGCTACACTGTTTTTTCCATGTGCCCAGAAACTCCGTACGTCTTTGCCGACATAGTAATAAATGCTTAGCTACAGGATAGTTTACCTACATGTCTATACCATGAGTTTTATTTTGGGACTGCGGGAAAATTTCCAGCGTAACTGCATAAAATAAAATGTCGAGGGGATAATCCTAAGATAGATAATGTTCAGGGGAATAATGTTCAGAGGGATTATGTTTAGGAAAGAATGTCTGGGAAGAAAAAGTCTGAAGGGAAATGTCCGGAAAGAAAAAGTCTGGGGGAAAATGTCCGGAAAGAAAATGTCTGGGGGAAAATGTCCGTGAAGCAGTCAATTTGTATGGCTCTTGCCAACACAAATTGTCACCTAGTGGTACATACGTAGATCCAAAAGCGTTTAGTTCTAAACGGCCAGACACATGTGTCACGTTTAACTGGCAGAAACAAATTTGCTCAAAACACTTTCAAAAGCGTGTATGTGCAACACTTGAAGATTTTTTTGGCGAAACGTGATATGTCCATTATAGCAAATTTTACAGGAGCAACAAAAAATGAATAAATGGCGACAGGTTAAATTTTTGTAACCTTATTTTGTTCTACAGATACTGCATCCGACGAAGCGTAACTACAAGTAGTTTCGTAGTTCTAGACGGACTCTGAAATGTTTTATAATTTTTTTTTGAATCTTAATTTGTGGACTTATCCCGCTTTGCCTCAAAATCAATAACTTACCATAGACTAAAAAGCTTGTGACACGAAATTTTAATCGTTTCGAATGAAACCAAACCTTTTCCTAACTTTTTATCGTTCTTTGCGTAAAAACACTAACTCGCGGCAATTGTCTTCTACAAACTACAAAAATCCGGCGCTTGGCGCCGGATTTGGCGACCGTGGGCCCATAGTAGATGCTGAGCTTACAGCAAATTCGCTTGGTCACTGGTAAGCAATTTTTTTGTAGTAGGGCTAACATAAAGCTGTCGCAGTCAGCACTGGTAAAAGTAAGCTAAATACAAGTGTTTGCTAGTGAAAATAGCTGGATGGTAATATTTGAATGATCTCATTTAGGAACGTTGCCTTGCCATATTTAAGCCACATACGTAGTAATATGTAGTAATACAGCGGGATCCGCATAGTAGTGATGTTTGAAAGACGTACAGAATAACCGCTACTATGTGTGAGCTATATACGTATGTATGTGAAACGCAGCGAGAAAGTTGGATGCAAAAGCTGAGGTGGTAATCAAAGCCTAGTGCCCAGACCTTAGCATGGACATCTTCGTATTTGACACTGCATTTCCAAACTCAAGACCACAATACGACAATACTTCGCTGTTCTGGGGGGGGGGGGGAAGTTTGTGAAACTTCAATATTTGAAGGACGTCATTATAAACGATCTCTACATATCTATAACCAAAAAAATATCCTTATTACATGTATGTTAAAATAGGCTGAATATTTTTTATTGTTCGAAATTCGGGTACTTAAAACTATGACAAGGAAGTACCAAAGAATAACATATTGTGTGACATCATTTATGGGGCATCCCAAAGTAAGCAGTGGCTTGTGCATTTAGTTGATGCATTTGGCTGGTGAATTTGGTTGGTGCATTGCAGTGGTGCATTTGGTTGGTGCAATTGGCTAGTGCATTTGGCTGGTGCATTTGGTTTGTGCATTTAGTTGATGCAATTGGCTGGTGCATGTAACTGGTACTGTTGACTGGTGCATTGACTTGTGCGTGTAACTGGTACTGTTGACTGGTGCGACTCTAATGTAAGTTGTACGCATTGGGGTCGGACACAAAATGCGCCGCTTATGTTCAGGGTGGGTCACTTAAAAAAATATGACATACTATGTAAAAGATAGCCATTCACACAATGCTAAAGAGGTTTGCGAGGCAGGTGGGTGGGTCTAAAATTTTAGTATATTTGGGTGACGCCATTTGTGTCCTGCCCCTCCAGCCGTTTTTGGTGGACCTTATCTCAAAAATTTGTGATCTTGGTCCATTTAACTGTAAATTGCGAAGAAATGGTCAGTCCTAGCAAAACTAAAATACAATACAGACCTGCCCAGTCGCATTTGTAATCATTTGAAAGTAATTGAAAGCTCATCCCTTTAAAACTGTGACGTGTAGTGTACGGCCAATGGACGGACGGACGAACGGACGGACGGACATGACCATTACAATAGATGCTTAAGCTTAGCATCTAAAAACACTCAAAATGCAAATTTAAATCGGAAAAACTTGTTTTAAGTGGATTTATCCCGTTTTGCCAAACTAAGAAATATGAGATATTTTAAAAAATTAGTTTCGTTGAACTTTGACCTTTACTATCGAACACAGTAACGTATCTAGTGTCATGTCCTTTTATGACAAAAAAGGGTGATAAGCGAACGACGAGTGGAGCTCTCCTCACACTCAGATGGTTCTCGTTCAACTCATAGCTCTTGCTTGCTGCAGAGCTTATTCATTTAAGAATAACACATATGTAATTAACATTGTAACATAATCAATTGTTGTATTATTGTAAAGTAAGGAAGCCTACTCAGTCAATTAGGACGGTAGTACAAGGTACTATTGTTGTAGTACAATGTATTATTGTTGCTAGTTACGCTTAATTTGCCAAAACCAGTCATGCGTCCATTTGTGGTTAGGCACCGTGAGGTACGACTTGTAGGTGTATAATTGTGAAAAGTCGCTATCTACTAATAATGCGATGTGGGGAATGTAGTAGCACACAAGTACTATTACATACATTACTTAGGTAGTATATTATGTATACAAAACAATAATAAAAACAACAGGACTCTGACACTAGTTGAATAGAATAAATAACACAAATAATCTAAATTTAGAAGAAAATGGACCTATCCCGTTTAACCAAAAAGTTCTTTACTTGCTTTTTACAGAAAATAGTGTGCATTATAATGAATTATACACTGGATTAAGAAAATTTAGTCTTAAAGCAGAGCAGTTCAGAGCGCAAAAGATACAGTACATACTTTGGAGTGCTTAGTTATATAGTTTACATATGTTAGACCATTTTGCACTCAATCCTATTAGAATATTCAATCAACGCTTACGTTTACTGGCTACATACAATTTGTTGCACGTTATTGTGAGCCTAATAATGTTAAGTGGACGTCAGGTCCTTCACTGCGATGTAAATAATCTTTGAATTTTATTCGTCGTTCACCCACTAGGTTTTACATACTTTTTCCGATATAAGGCGCACAGATAGTGTAAATGAGTGGATGATTCTTTCGTTTAGGTCCATAATTTAATCGTTGTATATAGAGTTTACTATGGTATTGGGTACTGACTGACTGTAAGAGGTACAGTTGGTTTGTTGGTGACAAAATATCAAGTGCTGAGTATGTACGTAACACAACTTGGCTGATGGTCAATGTTTACAATAGTTATTCACATTCTTTATGCGTGTCTCAGCACTTAAGATTTACGTGTGTACATGTACTTACAGCTTTACCCATGTGTTACCTTTGATCTTGCAGAAATTATCTTTACATTTAAATTCAAAAACGCTTATGTGCAAGACGTAGTTTTAACACCGACATAGTTATATATTTCACCTTGGTTTAATTTTAACCCACCACACGTAAGTTTAGCTGTAAGAAACTGGATTAAACTGAAAAGGGATATGCTGTTTGTATGTATGATATAAGAGGATAGTATTGCCTTAGTAGTTGAGAAAGCTTTACACTAGGACGTGTAGAAGTGAGGGGGAGATCGCAAATAGCGCCACTCTAATAGATTTACATATCGCTGGCGAAGGATCAAATCCGTTTCCTTCCATTTTTCGCTGAAAGCAAATCCGCTTCCTTCCATTCAACATTAAAAGAAAATCCGTGTCCTTCCACTTTTGATTGAAATAAGCGTTTTAACTGACCAATTCATAATTGCATGCTTTTGAAAAGTGCAAATTGCTATAATTCCATCATATTCTAAAACGCAAAACGTTCTAACTATATGATTTAAACAAATTCAAAATGCAGTAAATTCATGATTTGAATCGCAAACTGTTCTAACTACGTGATTTCAAAACGCAATTTTCTCTTACTACATGTTTTTAAAACGTTCAAAATGTTCTAACTACACGGTTTTAGGTTTTAGACTGTTCTAATTAGATGATTTTAAAAATTGCAATATGTTTCAATTGCGTGTTTTCAAAAATTGAAAATCTTCTATGTGCACATTCATACAATGTGCAAAATGTTCTATTTACAACGTTTTAGAAGTGCAAAAAGCTCTAACTAGATGTAATATTAGTTGCAAATCCATCTAACTACATGATTTTTAAATTACATAATATTCTAACTGCATGGTTCTAATGATAAGTTGCACACTAATAAATCTAGATGGTTTTGAAAAATACAAAATGTTGTAACTACATCGTTTTAAGTTGCACACTAATAAATTTACATAATTTTCAAAAATACAAAATGTTCTAACTACATCGTTTGGAGTTGCAAACTAATTTAAGTGACTTTAAAAAGTGCAAACTGTTATTATTATGGGCCAATGAATATAACATCTAGTTAGAACTTTTGCACTTCTAAAATGTTGTGATTAGCAAATTTTGCCTATTGTAATAATTTGTAGTTAGAACAATTTCAAATTGTAAAAAAATGCGATTAAAACATTGCAATTTTCAAAATCATCTAATTAGAACAGTTTTAAACTTGAAACCGTGTAGTTAGAACATTTTGAACTTTTTAAAAACATGTAATTAAAACAATTTGCGTTTCAAATCATGTAGTTAGAATATTTCGCGACTATAATCATGTATTTAGTGGATTTTTAATTTGTTCAAATCATGAAGTTAGAGCAGCTCGAATTTTAAAACCAGAAGTTAGAAGCATTTGCAGTTGTTAGAGCCATAAAGATAGAACGTTTTGCGTTTTACAATATGCAATTATAGCAATTTGAACTTTTTATAAGCATGCAATTATGAATTGTTCAGCTAAAACGCTGATTTGAATTAAAAGTGGAAGGACACGGATTTCCTTTTAAGGTAAAATGGAAGGAAGCGGATTTGATCCTTCGCCAGCGACAAACTATGTGTAGAAAAATATTATGTCTACCCACCCCTAAACGCCATAGTTGAAGCTATGTAATGCACCTGTTTATTGAGTAACATAAACGAAATGCGTACTCACATACATACTCAAAGCAACATGCTCACAATATTGAATATTTCCACTCAAAAATAATTTAGTCACTATAGGCTCTCTGAAAAGTTAGAAAAAAATTAAAATGTGAGGTTTCCTTCTCGAGACTGTGGACGTGGACGGGGACACGTAGGCTGGTCTTAATTAAAACACCTTGCCATCCACCCAGGTGCGCAGTTAATATAAACTTACTTGCTTCCAATACCACATAATTGATTCGTATGGCTCCAGCCAAGTCGAATATTCACAATTTAAGTAGAGCAAGAAGCGTTTATTATGAAACTTTCAGACACATGTGTCACTGTCAGTAGATTTCTGACATCATCTCCGTGTAATATGCATGGCAGTTACTTAACTTTCAAAAACGTGTATGTGCACCAGCTACATGCGTTTTACTTGCTTTACACATTTTACAACCGCGGCCCAATAAAAAGCTGGTATGTAAATATAGGCGTACTCTCAGATATGCACCGACCTAAACTTCATACATGGCAATTTAGATGCCGTAGATACGCTGATTTGTATGTTGCTCCAGTTAAGTTGCTCCGCTCAGCAGTAAAATGTTAAAGTCGGCCAGTTTTGAATATTTGCAAGTACAACAATTTGGACCTTAAATGAAACGAAGATAAATTTATTGGTATTTTACAAGTAGTTTTTCCGCTATTTATTTTTTAATGATATTTTACATAGGTAAGTAAATTGACATTCATTTGATAGAACGACAACTTAATAACCGCGTCCCAATAAATTATACACGTGTAGGTTGCTGGGTAATTGCTCGAGACTCCATCTGACTCAAGACAGTTGCCGTTTGCATATAGCGACGTCTATTCACATTGGATACTCATCTCTGTAACTGTGTCTTCCATTTCATGTGTACTCCCACCGCCACAGGTCCTACAAACTGACCTAGCAACAGGCCGAATCTGAACCAACGTAACACTGGGATATTTTTGGCAGATTTCATAAAACCCGCCGGTGGAGCAGATTTAGCTTCAGTTTTATTTCGGCGCTCAGACAGAAATCTCCTTCTCGTTCCACACGTCGCTTCCAATATTTGTAATCATTAAAGTTTCTGTTTCCAAACCAAGACAAGCAATGGGTCTGTGGAAGCTGATTTTGACTTTAGCAGTTGTGGTAATGGCAACTTCAAATAGCGCTACAGCAAAAGAAAGAGTGGACGACTGCGCAAAGTACGCGTCAGGTGAGTCAAAGCGTATTGTTTTGCACTTGCTACTCATTCAGAAACACAATTTCCACTTACCCGTTAATGCCAGGAAATTCATACTCGTGATTAAAACAGTCTGAGAATGCCATTTTGTTTTTTAATTTTGCAGAAGATACGAGTCTAGGAAAGGAGAGTAGCGACCCGGAAAACAGCTTCTTTCCGTATGCAAATTGCTTCGAGCATGATTCCAATTTTGGTGTGAATGGCTCACAGACCAGAAATACAGTCATTCCGCACTACTACCGATGGCCGAGAGGAGTCATTCCCTACGTTTGGGCCGACACGACGAGTTCGTAATTCACTTTCTCTCATTTTATTTTCTCAGATCACAAGAAAATAGGTGACTCATGAATTGTTGATATTTTCAGCTGAGGACGACAAGAAGGTGATCATGGAGGGAATCGCTTTGATCCAGGACGCGACAAACAACTGTCTCACGTACGTCGAGAGGGACGGGGAAATAAATTACCTCACGATCAAGTCCGGGACTAAGGAAGGCTGCAATACGAAGTTGGGAATGCAGGGATTTGGGAGTCAAATTGTGAACTTGGGGGAAGGCTGCGTCTATCCCTCAATCGCCGCCCACGAGCTTCTCCACGCCGCCGGAATGTTTCACGAGCAGTCACGAGCGGATCGGGACGAATACATTGCCATCTGCTGGGACAACGTTCAGAAAGGTACAAATCAATAAACATTAAACAAATACATTTTCATATAATTGTCTTTCAAGGAAACAAACTCATTGCGTCCCATTAAAACTCCCCACACAAAACCAGTTTCATGAGCACAATTACAAGTCAACTGCTACAGCCATTTTGCGTTTCGAAAGCCCTACTAAAGATTAATAAATGTTTCAACTATGTAGACAGCTGGAGCCAGTACGATAAATGTGACGAAGATCAAAAGCATGACGGATGCACAACGTTCGGCGAGCCGTACAATGTGAGGAGCATTATGCAATACCCGGCCTACAACGGATTTCCCGTGGACAAGACGAAGCCGGAGATGGTCTCTAAAGTCCCGGGCGTCACCATTCCTCGTGGTGTTCTTGACAACGACAAGCTCACTCCTCAAGACGTTAACAAGATCAAGAAGATGTACGGCTGCTAATTGGCCACACAATCTTATGCATAAATAGTTGTTCCTTCTTTTCCCACGCACTTCATTTTCAATGCAATTAAATTCGACTTACTACTCTGCAAATTACTTGGAAACGAGGGAGCAGCAATCTTTTCTACTCATTTCACTTGTTGCATTCTCACAGCTCACATTCTATTGCATAATTAGTGGTCTAGTGCGAAGGCTGAGAGTCATGGGACTTGTTGACGTCATCTTTACTGCCCCTGTCATCGCAGTCCCGGTCACTAGTTCATGGTTAGGTTAGTACTAAGTAGGTAAGTTCATCTCATAAAGCAGAAATGGAATATGTGCGTCAGATGTTATTCACCACTCTTTGAAAATCACAACATTTTCTATCCACACGTTTTAAACCAGTGCGAAATGTCTTATTTCAAATGTTTTTAAAAATTCAAAATTCTCTAGTTGCAGGTGTTTGAAATGAGTAGTACATTCTATGGACATGATTCCAAAAAAGTACAAATTGTTCTATTTACATGGTTGAGAAAAGCGCAACATGTTGCATTTGCATCTGTAGTAGGGGAGTGCGTATGTGTGATCGGGTTCATTTTTTTTCAACTTTGAAAATCTGTAACTTTTTTTGTACTTCCTCCAAATTCACTGTTTATGTACTCAAATACTAGCCAGTTCATTCTCTATGTACCCTTAAAATATCAAACCGATAAACTGAAAATTCGAAGACTTATACAGAATTGTATGAAATATCTTCGATAATTTTCGATATTACAAAAATGCTGTAAATGTGATCACCGTGTCCCAAAATGTGATCATGTTAAAATTGCATTAATATTACAGTGAAAGTTAGTGCCTTTTATGTGATCACTCTAGAAAACTTTCAGATAAGATGGAAAATGAAAGATAATGCGATATTAGGTTCCATTTATGAGAGTTTAAATAACACTACATGCGTACAATTCAAAATCACATGTTTTGGGGTGGTCTGCAAATGGCGTCACAAAATTAATGACATTTTGTCCAACCACTATTTTATCATTTTAGGGGTTGCCCATAAATGATGTCATCGAAATATCTCCATTTCTACGACCCTATGATTACCCTGTCATCAACCGAATCATTGTGTAGACTAGATGGATATCTTGAACATACGTTGTCATCAAGATCCTAGCTGACCCACTAACCGTACCCCTGACATCATTTACGGATGATCTCTTACCATTGAGTAAGCGACTATTTTAAAATGGAATGTCATCAGTCATCAATATCTGGCTAGACCAGCTGACCCGAACGATGACATTCTTTAAGGACGATTTTTAAGGGGTTACCCATTAATGATGTCAAAATCTTGGTGGGTAAAAATAAAATAAACGATAATTCGGCATCTGTAACAGCAATTGCGTAAATGATCGAGGAATTCCTGAACTAGTGGATTTATCTTGAGCTACACACCACAATAATGCTAACGATACACTGAATTTTAATACCCACCCATTTTTGTAATTTACAAAAAATCAAAATTTGCTGTAAGGGATGGTTCATAAATAATGTCACCCAAATTAAAACTGTATTAGGACATAACCCATTCACCTCTATGTCATGATTGTCATGACATCAACATTACTTAAACCGCTATATGTAATATGTCTTCAAAATCTGACTGGACCCACACCCACCCGGACGACATCATTTATGGACGATCCCTAATGATGTAAAACAGCATTGTTAACTTATTTTAATAAGCTGTTTGATAAACTGAGTTGATTCGATGCTTTTAGCCATCTGCAGCTCTGATCACATTTAGAGCTCATAGAATGATCACATTATAGCACAACTCCCGGATTTGACACTTTGACCTTTCATCTATTTTAGTGGGAACTCTCCGTACGAAAATCTCAAACAGTATCTTCAACTAGTTGGTAATGAATGTATCAATCACGGTGCACACGTTGTTTAATTCTAAAATGTACAACACTAGAAATTTTGAAATTTGAAAACTCGGAACAAAATTCGGAATACGAGTTATTCTGATATTCGGACTTCGACGATTTTACTCTGCCCAGGTTTTCAAAGTTTCGCACCCTAAATTATACTGTCGTTAGTTAAGAGTACAAGCTATCATTACCGGCTAGTAAAGGATTTCTGATGCAGCTTGTGCTTTAGCACCAGCCACTGATCACACTTAAGGCATGATCACATATACGCACTCTACTACTACAAGTAATAAAGTATACTTTATATTTAAATTAGAATATTTTTTGTAGATACTGGATTTGGGTTATAGCTTGAAGCAAATGGGTAAATGGCTCTTGACAGAGAGCTTACAAAATAAAATATAACGTGTTCTACTAAACCAGTTATTAAAGTTTGAATGATACAATTGAGGAGAACAGAATAATAATGTCAAGTGTAGTAATAGAGTTTATGTTGCAGGGTGAGAGGGAAAGATACATTTTATTCAAAAGAACAAACTTGACACTGTCCTCCAAGGATGGTAGTGTCTAGTAGACTCAAACTGTGACAAGTATTTTGCACATGTTATTTATAAATATGATAATGATAACATGTGAATGTGACAGATGCGAAAGTAAATACGAGTCCAAATTCTACAGAGCTCATTACAGCCAGCATAGTATTCTGTTCACATTTCACATTCACTTACGACATTTTTAAAAATACAATCAAAAATATGGCGCTGTTAATTTCACAAATTCCATCATGCCACTCATTCTTGTTAAATATTTTGAATGTTTTCAAATTTTGCTCTTTTATTGTTGGTTTTCCTAATTTGAAATCCTTCATCCCAAACCAATAATTATGTAACAAGTAATTTTTAGATTTTCCGAAATATCTTTTTTCGAGATTCCATTTGTATAGATTCTTAAAACTGTTTTGGCTTTCGAAAAGTACAGCAAATTCCAATTTTGGCCAAGATCTAAAAATAGAACATATGATTGTAGTCATCACTCAAAGCTCAGCATCAACTTCAAGCCCAGGGTGCACAAAACAGTCGCAAAGCGCTGGATTTTTGTTGGGGGGCAAGGGAGTCACTCCTTGCGTAGTCTTGTCATTGTGGTAGTCTGTGACTCAAGCGTAGGCTGTGGTAATGTAAGCACTCCTCATATTACTTTTCACTGATATTTGCAATTTCCACCTCTGTAGCCCATCGGTCGGAGATGTTGACGGCGGACGAGTCACTTGGCAGTAGCTCTATGCAAGTCCAGTACTGAATCTGCATCTTGGCAGCCACAACAAAGTACAAGTACAATTATTCCGTGCTGCAGACCCCGTCGTACTCCCATGCATTGCGTAGATTCTTTGGCGGACATAAATGGACAACTCAAATTCTTGTATGAAAGTGGGTGGGAAGCTGAAAAGAGAACCACCATTACAACAATTGAACTCCAAAGATAATTTATGAGTTAAGAAAAGTGTGACGTAGTACGTAATAGCGAAAATAGGAGGCCGAGAGTCACAGTCGTTCCTAAACCTCTGCTCATGATCTCTTCTCTAAAGCAAAAATGCGGAAAGTCTACGTCCAGGCCACTTCGCCAGTGCTTACAACTTTGTTGCATCTCCTCTTTCCCAAAATTTTAGTAGACTTCACCCAAAGTCAATTTTGATCCCTGCATTAATTTGTGTGAGTGGGTCAAGCACTAAGCAGAGTGAATCAAATCTGTCGGTGTCCAATTTTATAGTTTCAGTTTGTTTCCAGATTTGAGTAAACAATGGACCAACTAAGAAAAATTATGCGAACGACAGCCGTCTACGTAGTGCACTCCTAAAGCAATTTAAATTTGTCGATAATTTAATGAGAGATAGCAAATAAAAGCGTATGTGATGTGATGCAGATTTGTAAACCATGCTACGCGTTCAGCTGAGCAATAAGAATAAATACATAGTTCATTTTAATCCTTAAAATGGAAATAGATTGTTTTGATTCTTGGCTCATGGCTTGTTATCGTAGCTACACACTTTGAACTAAATGGAAGTGTAGAATCCTTGAGGCCCTCAGCTCCCATGCGGTTCACTTGTCTACATTTGCAGAGAAAAAAAATCCGGCGCTTTGCGCCGGATTTGTCCACCGTGGGCCCGAAGTAGATGCTGAGCTTACAGCAAATTGTTTTAATCATTGGAAAACTTTCTTTATAAAGGAAGGCTAACATAAAGTCCTTGCAGTTAGTGTCCGTAAAAGCGGGCTAAGCAACATGTTTTGCTGGTAAAAATTAACAGGATTTGAGTAGTGCTGGTACAAGTTAGTTTTATAACAGCACAGGCTTGAGTTAGTACGCCGTTACGAGTATGCTAGGTACGAACTTTGCTGATACCATTTGGCAGGGTACAAGCGACTTGAAAGATCTTGTTGAGAATTGCGCCAGCACGAGCAAGGTGGTGCAGGTTTTAGTTAGCTCGGTACGCCTAGTGCCAATGCAAGTGGGCTTGGAAAGAAAAGCACCTGTAGGAGTGGGTAAGGAACGAGACCTAATGCATCTGGTGGACCAGGTACGATTGCTACGGCCAGGTTTGTAAAAATTCTGACATGTCTAGTCAATACGTTGAATTACGTATTGATGGCTTATGATTAAACGTTGGCCTGATACATAATAGGAGTGACGTTATTTACAGATCACCCTTATAAACAAGTGATATTTGTTTGACGTCATTTAAAGACGATTTCAATAAAAGAGTGATATTTTTTGTGACGTCATTTACAGTCGATCCTGATAAACAATTCAATTTTTTGTGACGTCATTTACAGGCAATCCTAATAAAAGAGTAATATTTTTTGTGATGTCATTTACGGTCGACCCCAATAAACAAGTAATATATTTTCTAACGTCATTTAGAGACGACCCTAATAAACGTACAATATTTTTTGTGACGTCACTTACGAAAGATCCTAATAAACGGCTAATATTTTTTGTAACGTCATTTATGGCAATCCCAATGAACATACAATATTTTGTGTGACGTCATTTACGGACGATCCTAATAAACGGCTAATATTTTTTGTGGCGTCATTTACGGACAATACTTATACGCGTATAATCTTTTTTGTGACGTCATTTACGGACGATACTTATAAACGAGCAATATTTTTTTGACGTCATTTACGGACGATTCTAATAAACGAGTAATCTTTTTGTGACGTCATTTACGGATGATCCTAGTAAACTAGTGAGTTTTTTTGTGACGTCATTTGTGGGACATCTCCCTTCCTCCACCACCCTCTCCCACTCAAAACTGGTTAGCCCGATCCAATCCAAAAACAATAGGGCACCTTTTTCGCGCATTTATGACCGTTTAAAAAATGTTTGAAGAACATTGCTTGAAAACTGAGACCTGTAGCGCATAAAGAACAGACAGACAGACGAAGAGACGGAGAGACGAACATAGTCATTCCAATAGATGCTTGAGCTCAGCATCTTAAAATTATGTAAATAGGTAGCGAAAAATTTTAAAGTTAAAAATGAGGGTACTTAAAATTATTATATTTCAAGTACGTCATTTATGGACGATCCCTGAATATATATCACCTGTATACTTATGCTGTTAAAGTATCTTGAAAAAAGTATAAAGTTTTTAATAGGGGTGCTTACAACTATGATATATAAAGAACGTCATTTATGGACGATCCCTAAATATCTATAAAATTGTATATTTATGTCATGACATGTTAAAATATTTTGAAAAGAAATTTAAAGGTAAAAATGGGGTTACTTAAAACTATGATATTTTAAGTACGTCATTTATAGACGATCCCTGAATATCTATCACTTGTTTATTTATGTTCATGACATGTTGTTAAAATATTTTGAAAAAAAGTTTAAATTCGTAAATGGGGGTACTTAAAACTATGATATTTAACTGACGTCATTATGCACGATCCTTGAATATCAATTACCTATATACTGAATATCTATAAGGTATTCCCTACGTTTCTGACGTAGCAGACAAGCAGACCACAGACCATTGAAAACTATAGCTGAGATTGGTTGAGTCTGTACCATAAGATTTACTTGTATTCAGAATTCGCCCCGCAGAACTTCAAAATTACGTAAATACATTTACGTTCTCAATTGAATACACTTACTGATTCGTTTTTAGAAAGCTCAAGTTCCTAAGTTTTGATATGGGTCCAGTTAACATTTAATTGTGAAGAAATGGTCAGTCCGACCAAAGTAAAAAAACAATACAGACCTGCCTGCTCGCATTTCTGGTCGTTTTAAAGTTTTTTGAAGTTACTGGCTTCAAAGCTGTGACATGTAGTGTACGGCCAACAGACGGACGGACGGACGGATATGACCATTTTATTAGATGCTTAAGCTCAGCATCTAACAAGTACACTCACATTCATCTCCAGAGATCACCTCCAGCTAGTAATCCGTGCTTAGGATTAGTACGAAACATTTTTCCTTTCCTATCGCTTGCTTGGCAGTGACGGTGCAGAATGGGAAGCTCCTTGCTCTCTACTGTATCCTGTCGCAATGCTTAATAAGATGACGAGTTACATTCGCTTTAATCTTCTCATGCAGTAGGGAGGAATGAAAATGATTAATCTGCGGTGAATTAAATACGAGCAGAGTACATGGAGCCTACATACATTTCACTGCTGCTCCATGACCCATCAATTAGGTTAGGTTAGCTTAAGTTAACTAACCTAACCTAACCTAACTGCTGGTTATTGTAATACTGGGAGAAGCGGGAGTTGTAGAAAGAGGGTTGCGTGTTCGCTGTGGAGCAGCATAGCACTTACGGCTCGAGACGCAACTTTCCCGTTTGTTGGCGTCTAGTAATCCTCGAGTGGCCAGGTTTCTTATGTACACCCAATCGCTATCGTTGCTTTCAGGATAAATCGTCCAGCGCTGGTTATCGTTGCTGGTGGGCGCGCCTGAGCATGCGCGTCCATCCGCTTCCGCGTAAAGAAAGTGTCCATTTTCTTAGTTCTGTTTATAGGAGCGCTCGTTGTCTTGCACGTGGGCAGTCCATGGCTGATTTTTCCCGCCTGCGTAGTTGTCGTTTGGACAAGTGTAGATGTTGCCCGCATGACTTCCGTACAGAGTGTAGCCCTTCCACTGCCTGATCCAAACCTTCACCCTGCTGCCCCACACAACATTCCGAACGCTACTCGGCAACCACTTCTTCACACCCTTAAACAGATGTCTACTCTCCCGCATGATGCAGTTTATGCCAAATTTAATTGGTGCATACTTTGTATATTACTGAATTAGATTTTAAATGTCGTGACGCATGTGAATCTTGAAGTGTAAAGAAAATAGGAAATATATAATTTAGAAATGAAATATGTTTAAATCGCGTTGCTCTTACCTCTGTGGTTCTTGTGGATGGGGAGCAGAGATGGAAACTGTTTCCCCTGAAGGACCGCCTCTTCTGGGTAAAAACAGAACAATCAATATGCCTACTTTAAATCATAATTATAAATAAAACTTTGACAACTTTTTTTAAGCATCTTTTAGATACATATCATATCATTGTACGGTATAGCCTTTCATCCATTCAGGATATATGAGCACCGTGTATTAATGTACGGATGTATATATGATTCTTAAGCATCCCATGGTGGGAATGCTCATTGAATCTACAACCACTAAAAATAATAATATTTTTAAGAGAAAATGTAAGTTGCGACTGGAACTGCAGACCATCTTACGGCAGTAATTGTAGACTGCACAGCAGCAGTATGCCGAAAATCATTTTTTAGACTCAATTACTCCCGTCTAGGCGAAGATAGAAGAAAAGAAACAAGTAGCCAGAGCGTGCCAGGCCCCCTTCTAAATGTAATAAGTTCAACTATCCAACCCACAATCTTTCCTTCAGAGGGACGCAGAGAGTGAACAGTAGCTAGTTGCAGTGATAGGTATAGTAGAATGTATTGATGTGGAATTGCAACTATGCCGAAGCCAGGCAGAAGAGCAGAGTCAACTCACTCCATTAGCACAAAGCGCCTACGTCTCAGCAGTGCAAGTCAATCGGTCCCTAATGAGCTCTTAAAAAAAATGACCGAGGGTCCCTTTTTCTTGAAAAAACTACCTCAATTTGAGCCCGCCTGAGCCCGGGAGGCAAGCCTCGTCCACTAAGCATGGGATTTGAAAAAGAAAATGAGCCCGAGCGTGCCTGCTATGTTTTCGATTTTACTGACCGGAGCTTCGGTCAGTGCAATCGGTCCTACCGGTCACCGGCTCCGTGTCTTACACTGCGTCTCAGACATTACATCACGTATCAGCGATTGCACACTCTAGCTCCCTTAGCCGCACTTTCACGCCTCAATCCCACTTCCCCACACCAACCATTACCACTGAAACAAACTCTGAGCAAGAAGGCAAAGATTGCTACCCAGCTAGGTTCCCTCCACAGATCCAAAAAAATGAATACGCCGAGGCTTATTTAGGACAGAGCAAGCTCCCCTAAGCCACAAAGCCAGGATAGCATCTCTTAGATATAGCATTTTGCATGTTTCAAAAGCATGTAAATAGACAAATATGCACTTTGGAAAAGCATGTAGACCGAGCGCATTATGTCTTTGTGAAAAACTTGTGCATAGAATAGTTAAGCACTTATGGTATGGACGTAGACAAAACATTTTGCAAACAAGAGCATGGAGATAGAGCAATTCAGACGTTTCAAAAACACGTATTCACTAGGTATGCACCGTCATGCTCCCCTTGTGAACGTTTTTATGCAAGTCGTACGCTTACTTGTAATGAAAATTCGTGAAAAGTTTCTATGTGTATTTTAAATGGCGAAGCTTGACAGGCCCTGGTGCATTTAGCTGGTGCATTTGGCTGGTGCATTTGGCTGGTGCATTTGGCTGGTGCATTTGGCTGGTGCATTTGGCTGGTACATTGGGTTTGCGCATTTGGCTGGTAAGATTAACTGGTACTGTTAACTGGTGTGGTTGCCTGGTGCAACTCTAATCTGAGTTGTACGCATTAGGGTCGGACACAAAACGCGCCGCCCACGTTCAGGGTGGGCCACTTGGAAAAACATGACACAGAGTGCTAAAGATATAGCCATTCAAGCAAGGCTAACGAGATTAACATGGTAGGTGGGTGGGTCAAAAATTTGGGTATATTTGTGTGGCGTCATTATTTCCTGCCCCTCTATCCGTTTTTGCTCAGTTTTACCTCGAAAATTTGTGATCTTGGTCCAGTTAACTCTTAATTGCCAAGAAATGGTCAGTTCCAGCAACACTAAAACACAATACAGACCTGCCTGCTCGCTTTTGTGGTCGCTTAGGACTTGTTTTATGAAAATCCGTTGAATACTGTGACCTGTAGTGTGTGGCCAACGGACGGAAGGACACACGGACATGACAATTACAATAGATGCTGAGCAAGCATGGTAAATTTTAATCTAATAAAAAAGCATTGACCTTGTCTTTGTCAAAGTAAGACTGTTTATCAAGTGCTGGTGCGCGATGGAGTTTATTGTGGGTCCCATTCATCTACAGAATCACGCCCGGCAAAGTGTTTATCATATCAGTGGTCATTTTATATCTTTCAATTTCATCCCGCCAAACTATAAAGGTAATTTTAGGCGACAAAATTGCCTGCAATATTTTAAGTTGATTAGTAGTTTTGAATGTGCTAATCTTGTTAGATATGCGAGTGGCAAGTATTAGAAATAATTAACTTTACTTACACGTGTTACACGTCTTGTTATTCTAGTTACAGTGGATCCATCCCCAATCCGAAATAACATAGCAATGTTTTTAGATGAATTTGCAGTCCTGCAGTGACCAAAGCGGTATGAAGTTACTGCAACTTGTACTTCAATCGGAAATTGGGACCCTTTTAGATTGTGGAAGATCTTGTGATCTTTTATCAAAAAATTTTCTTCAAATCCAAAGTGAGTTACTCGCAATGTTTTTCTAAAACGAAATACATTTTACGATGGTAAAACTTGCTCAAGCCATTGGGTTTGTCTTGGTACATTTAAAATTTCCCCATATGAACATGCTTTTGCCTATGCGTTTAAATATTCGTCATAAATGATTATCTTGTATAGTTAAAATAATTTTATCACTGCGTAATTTAAATATATTTACCTGAAGAGCAGTCATTTAAACTGATATTATCGTTTCTTCTATTTTGGTTTAATCATGTTCCTTACATTTCATCAGTTCAATTAAACCTGATTCAAATATTGCTTCAACTATAGCCTTCTTTTTGAATGATTTAGACATGTTTACGCTAAATATATTAAGCATTAGATAATACTCAAGATTTGCCCTAATTAATGATGTAATTAATTATATAATTAGGTAAATGCTTAAACCTGAATGAACACCTTAAATGCCGACTGCGATAGAAAACTGAGATTCTCAAGTTTCAATAATACGCAAAATTTGACAGGTGCAAACTTTTGAGAATTTCTCAGAAATATATTTAAAGTCGTAACTATGGCAGTTTTTTGAGAAATTTAGAGATGAGACGCGATGAGAAGCGATAAGAGCATGAAGGTGCATACCTATTGAGTACATTTCGTTGGCCACATGAGTACAGTTGCAGTGCGGTGCCGTTTTCACTGAACTGGGGACAAGTACAGTATCTTCGAATATTTTATGTATTCCACTCTGCTTCTACAGTATACTCCACTTGCTCCAGTATTTGGGAAATAATGAGTTAATTAAAATGAAAAATAGAGAGAACATTTAAGGAGCAATTCAAAGCAATTAAATCTGTACCTATTTTGTACAACACTTAATTCAATTTAAAATGTCGGGACTCATAGGATTCTGGAGGTGTCGAGAAATGGGGAAAAATAAAATATGAGATAAAATATATTTAATTCGCGTTGCTTTTGTTTCTGTGGTTCTTGTGAGTGGGGAGCAGCGATGGAAACCGTTCCTCTCGAAGGACCGCCTCTTCTCAGCAGAACCGGAACAATTAGTATGTTCACTTCCAATCATTATTATATACCAAATTTTGTGAACTTGTATTAAGCACTTGGATACAGCATTTTGCACATTTTGAATTCAAAAGCATGTAAATAGAAAACTATGCACTTTGGAAAAGTATGAAGGCAAACCATAATATTTTATTTTGAAAAACTTGCGGATAAAACAATTTAGCACTTTTGCGATAGGCGCAGACAAATCATTTCATACGTGTCATATAAGCATGAACATATAGCATTTCAGACGTTTCAAAAACTCGTCATTACTATTTTACGCATCTGTTGCTGTGAGCTTTATTTTTGACATAGCTCCTTTTGATTCCCTCCTAAATTGGAAACGAACTGTTTTGATTCTTCGCTCAGGATTTGTTATCCAGTGTAGCTACACACTTTGAACTAAACGAGTTTGTGAAATCTAGAAGTGGAAATGCTCCCGCATCCATGCGGCTCACTTGTTTACATTCGCAGCTCCAAAGAAGTAAAGTTGCTGTGGGACTAGTCTCTGTCGCTATCTGCATCGTCCACATCTCATCTTCTTTCGTCATTCCGCCTTTCAGCATAAATGGTACGCACAAATCCACTGCGCTGGACTAACCGAGTGTGAGTGTGTCATATATGAGCCTTAAGAATTTTAATTCAACCCTTTTTGACTTTTGAACTATGTTTCAAATTTATTTATTTTTATTGACAACTGGATAGCATGCAAAACTCTTTTTTGTCTACTATGCCGCATTTATTGTAACTTTACCTTTATTTTGGCAAACCGAATTGCGTTGAATCTGTTAATTTTATGAAAAATAGTAGAGGAGATAATAATATCTTGTTAAACTTCATTCAGAGTATTGCTGTAATTATGTTTCGATGTACTTGCACTATATACATATAAAAATTGCCCTAATCCTGACGAAGATACACGGGGGTTCGTGTTTGAAGATCTGATCAATTGATTAAAAACAACAAACCCCTTACAAATAAAGATCCTTTGACCTTTTTTTTTGACAAAAAAGAATTCGCTTGCTCTACGTTGAAGGTCCACGTTCATATCCCATTTTTACCCGAAAAAATAAAGTGCAAACTTATCTTTCCTTGATCTGCCATGCTTTCCTTGATCTGCCATGTTTCCAGAAACTAGAGTTATCTAAGATTTTTCGAGCGCCAAATTCCAAGTTGATGTTGCTTCTCTTCATTACTTTAAGTTTAAAAAAATTCACATGTCGCAGAAATTGATGACTGGTGTATTTTATCAAGAACAGTAGTATGACTATTTAATAAACAAATGTGCGATAATCAATGTTTTAAGAAAAATATGATGATAGATAAGTGCAATCGTTAT
This sequence comes from Dicyrtomina minuta, assembly GCA_949802685.1. Classification (NCBI taxonomy): domain Eukaryota; kingdom Metazoa; phylum Arthropoda; class Collembola; order Symphypleona; family Dicyrtomidae; genus Dicyrtomina; species Dicyrtomina minuta. The sequence goes on along the minus strand of OX461808.1, from coordinate 1,308,541 downwards.
AAAAAAATCATAAAAAATAATGCATTCAAAGAAGGATGGGGAGGGTTGGGGAGGGGAATTCCGTAGCCCCTAGGCGCGTAAGCTACTTCCGCTAGTGGTCCGCCGTAGTACCGACGGTGCATTTTAATCAGGGTCTACCACGTACCGCTTTCGGTCCGCTGTTTACCTAACAGTTCTCTTGCCTACCGTGGACCGACGAAAATACGCTGGCCATGACTGACATTGAGCCGCCGGTCGCCCCCGTCATTCAATCCGCTGTCTGACGGAGGCCCAACCAACTCTGGTTTTAAGGGGTGGCTGTCGAGCTCAACATGAACCAGTGGACACGAAGGGTCGAGATTGCTATCGTATCTTAACTCTGCGCCCCCTTGTTAGTTCGGACCAAGCGAACTTTGTGCTTTTTGATATCTCCCTTCTCGACGTCTTTCTTGATGACCCCGTCTTAACTTTTTGACCTTTTCTGTCTACTTCGTTCTACATCATTTACATGTACTTTTACTGAGAGGTCTGTCAGTGAGCACTGCAGCTATGTAGGCACCATTTTCAGGCTCATCATAGATTTGTACTCCATGAGACATGGACTTTTTTTCATGTAATGTGTACATCTGTGCAATACCCAAAGTCCAAAGTCTAACAGAAAATCGTATTTTTAGTTACTAAATAGGAAATGGTATTCACATGCATTGTACTGCACTCGTCCAAAACTCTTTCACTTTTTCTTCATTCCTCATCCGCTGAGGCCAAGCCGCTCTGTATTTCCCCACATACAATTAATCCATACCTTATCATAAATTTGACGACATATTCAAAAATGTACAACGAAAAATATAGACGCGACATCCTTGTTTATTTCACAAATTGCATCATATCATTTCATTTTGTTGACAATTTTAAATTTTTTTAAATTAAGCTTCTTTATTCTTAGTTTTCTTACAATTTGAAATCCTTTATCTCAAAGCGATATTATGTAAAAAGTCATTTTCGGATTCTCCAAAATTGGTGTTTTTGTGATTCGATTTTTATAAATTCTTAAAAGTGTTTTAGTTTGAGATTTTGAAAAGTTAAGTGAATCAAAATTTTGGCAAAGATCGAAAAATGCAACAGATTGTATTATTAACTAAAAGCTCATCATCAACTTTAAGCCCATGGTGCACGAATCTGGCGCGAAGCGCCAGATTTTTGTTGTGGGGCAGAGGAGCCACTCCTTGCGTCTCCGTAGTCCCTCTTGTCATTGCAGTAGTCTGTGGCGCAAGCGTAGGCTGTGTTAATGTAAGCACTCATCACGTTACTTTGCCCGGGGTAATATTTTTCACTGATGATCGTCCTTTCCACGTCCGTAGCCCATCGGTCGCGGATGTTGACTGCGGACCAGCCACTTATCACGAGTTCCAAGCAGGTCCAGTACTGAATCTGCATCTTCGTAGCCACATAGTACAAGCATTGCGTGCTGCAGACTCCGTCTAACTCGCATCTTTTGTGTAGGTCGTTTCCGGGCGGACACAGCTTGCAGAGCACCCCATCTGTATTCCCCACCCACAAGAAGCACAAAACAACAGATTTTTAGGTATTTTTCAAGTCAAACTTTCGTCGTTGCCTTTTTCTCAAAACCAGATGAATTACACTTGCCTCGTCAGTTTTAATTGCATTCAGTATTTTACAAAACAGCAAAATAAATTGTTTTAAAGTGCTGGTTCAATAAATGTCTAAGTAAATTAGGATGTTTTTTACCCGATGCTGAAAGAAATAAGACTGGAGCGATTAGAAATACGAAAAAAAATTTAAACATTGCAGTAGATGCGGATTGCGATGTTGAGATTTTGACTGTCTTTGCTTTTTTATACAAGAGTTAGTCGAAAGCTGAAAACAGAACAACGATGACAACAATGTAGTTTAATATTTAACTAAAGAGTTAATTCATTACTGAGGGAAAGTGCGACGTAGTTTGATTTGAAATAGGTTGCTTACCCAGACTCATAATCGTTTCTAAAACTGTGCTTTTGTCTTCACTAAAGCAAAAATGCAGAGAGGTGTGCGTCGAGTCGCAGTCTAGACAGCTCCGTCAGTGCAAACAATTTTGTTTTATCTCCTGTTTCCTCAAGTTTGAGTTTTGCCCAAAGTTAATTCTGATCTCTGCACTATTTAGTGTATGTGGGTAAAGCACTGAGCAGAGTTAATCGGTTTGAATGGTTTCGAATTTTATAGTTTTAGTTTGTTTGCAGATTCAAGTAAATTCAAAACAATCAACGAAAAAACAAATTGCCGGAGCGATAGCCATCCACTAAGTGCACTCCTATAGCAATTTAAATTTGTCGATAATTCAATAAGAAAAAAGTAATAAAAGCTTATCGCTGGCGAAGAATTGAATCCGTTTCCTTCCATTTTTAATATAAATAAGTGTTTTAGCTGACCATTTCACAATTACATGGTTACGGAAAGTGCAAATTGCTCTAATTCCATATTCTAAAACTACATGGTTTGTAACCAAACCACATTTTGAAGGTTAAATTTATTTTTATTCTGGGTTTCTTTGTTTTTGAAAACTGTCCAATTTACTGTGTAGTGCTTTCACATTTTTGCATGTTTCTAAAATGTGCAAAATGTGTATTTAACCTCCCGCTTGTTTTAGCGCTTTAAAAATGTTTCATTCAATTCTTGTAACGTGTACAACGTTGTATGAGCATTTTCTTGACAACTTGAAAATGTTCTCTGTCCAAGTTTGTCAAAAGTGCAAAATATTCTGTTAACATGTTTTAAGGATGATGATGCTCTAATGGTTTTGCAAAAAGTATAGCGGTATTCATGATTCCACTTTATCAATTTTTGGCGTTATATCACTTTCGCACTATAGTGTCGAAAAGCAAGGGCGATATAGCGCGATATAGCGACTATTATATGTCGCCGTGGAAACGGCAACTTGACTACATTCAATGTTTCAAACAAATAAATTTGAATTACGGTCAAAAAACAAAAAATAAAAAACAACCATAGTAATTGTTTTTGGTTCGATGTTATTTATGCATCATTTGTTACCAATAGCAACAAAACCACCACGAACGTTATAACATATTAAAGGCTGGGGTGTTCAACATTCTAGACGACTTTCGCGTTATAGTGCGAAACTATTTAGCGCCAAAAATTGATAAAGTGGAATCATGAATACCGCTTATGTTTCGTGTTTATAAAAAAATGTAAATAGGGCATTTTAACTCCGGACACAGGATACAAGGTGACTTTTAAAATTTGCATGGATGAATCCTGAGAAGTTATTGAAGTTAAGTATTCAATTATGTTCTTCTCAATCGCCTTCCATTTCATTTCATATCCCAGCTCCTCAGCCATGTCGGCTACATTGTGCAGAAATTTTTTACGACTATTTCAAATCCCACGAATCCTGTTTCATCCCAAAAGTTTCCAATTAAAATTCGCAAAATCGGTAAAATAAAACAAAGCGAGAGGTTGGTGGCATAACATTTTATTCAAGAATTGCATTTTCATTCTTCAGTAACATAGATTATAAGCTAAAGAATTACCTAAACCCCTGCGTAATTAATTTGTTTATTGTAACCAACTTCAGTTTTCTAAAATCGTGCAAAATTACTACTTATACTATTACTAGTATATATACACTTTAGTATATAGTATATATACACTTTAGTATATAGTATATATACACTTTAGTATATAGTATATATACACTTCAGTATATAGTATATATACACTTTAGTATATATATAGTATATATATGTAGTATATCTCTATACATATATCACAACTTTCTAATTCTCATTTACCTTTACATCAAAACAAACTGCGCCTATCTATAACTACTGATCTACCCCCATGTAATCTAGTCAGTTTTTCTATCTAAGCTGATAATATATATAAATCAAACCCAATTCTAATTTTCTCCGAACGTGTATACAGAACTAATAAAATACCTATTCCCCGTGCTGTCCTTTGTCCTGAATGTACTTACAAAGTAGCTACAAATACAACTGCTAAACCCATAACCTTACGCTGCAATTGTCGTAGAGAAACCTCATCTTCCTTCACCATAATTGACACATTAAAACCTTTTCTTAATTTAAATTTTATTCTTCTCCAATCCAAACCGAAAGTTATAGAATCTAAAATTGATTTATCTCCTCGTCTTTTCCTGGAAAACAGCATACAAATTACGAATATTAAACAGGAATACTCTAGTATATTTTAATAGTACGGAAACCTAGCAAAAACTGATCTTATTGAAGTGAAAGTGGATACAGAAGACCACCCACCAGTGAAATTACGTCCATGTAAAACCAGCCATTTCCAAAATCAAATTTTGAAAGAACACATCAAAAAATTATTTAAAGAAGAAGTGATTGCCTCTTTAATCTCCAGCTGGAGTTCTTCTGTTGTAATTGTCAAGAAAAAGATTGACGCAAGTGGCAAACAAAAGCATAGAGTGCGTGTTGACCTGCGTGGAGTCCACGCCATTATCAAACCCTTTGTGTACCAAATTAATCATATCAATACTATACTTTCCTGACTCGAAAATAAATCTTTTTTCTCCTAACTGGACGCTGCAAGTGGTTTTTATGCCAACCCTGTCCAAAAAGAACATTAAGTAAAATTACGATTCATTACGGAACATGGACTCTATGAATTTTCCAGAATGCAATTCGGATGTTGGAACAGTCTAAGTTATTTTTAACGCTTTATTAATGTCATGTTAGCCTTGACTACGTACAAATTGCGTCCTCATATATGTACGACATCCTTGTATACTCTTCAAATTTCTTCGATCACCTTTTCTATCTACGTGTCATATTCCAGCGTATTCGTGAATCTAAGATTAAACTCAAACCCACAAAATGTAAATTCGGATACGAAACAATTTATTGCTTTGGTCAAACTATTCTCGCTCATTGTGTCCAGCTCAATACGAAGAACGTCGAAGCTATTCTCAATCTACCTCATTCCACGAAGATAAAAGAACTACAATCTGTTTTAGCAGCTTTTGTTGAGAAACACTAAATGAAACCAAGCAAGGAGACCTGGTCGATATTTCACATGTGAACGAAATATTTTTTTTCTAGTGCGCCATACCTCTTATAGTAAGGATCCTCGGTTTTAGTGGAATACATGCATATGGTATCCCGTAATACCCGGGTAAACCTCCAACCTTTTTTATTTTTTAAAACAACGCATGGTCAAAATATGAACATTTTTGTTATCGCATATTTTTTTTATGGCCGTTTAGCACACACTTGATTTTTTTGAAATTTTAACTCCTAAAAAATCACAAATACCCGGGTTTTTGGCTATGCTTAAGTGTTACAGCTTGTTTATTTTTTTTCTCCGGACGCCTTCTCAACTCTACTTTCGTTCATATCTCAAAAAATAGGGAAAAAAATTAGCTATATTGCTGTCTTGGAAATTTTGCAGAGCGGAGAAGGCGTACGAAGTTACAAACGATTAGATTTTAATTATTAATTAGGATTAAAGTTGTCGCTGTTGCCACGTTCCCCATTAGTTTTAACTTCCCCTATGTAAAAGTTTAAACTCAAGCAATGGAACGGCAACAACCACGGCAGAACCATAGAAATCAACTGCCACAGTGGGCTAGGTGTTAAGCATGCGGACGGTTTTCCCGGTACTCAGAGTTCGAATCCCATTGGTGGAAAAAAGTTTACGCACTTTTTATCATTTCTTATGCAACTAGACTACATAATATCATGATAGATGGAAAGCTCTGTCCAAACTCTATCGTTTAAGCTATACATTATATTTTTTTTCTACAATTTTGGTGCAGCGTTGCACTGCGTGTTACCATCTAGTATTAGTCTGTTATTTTTGAAAATATCCATGTCTATCAAGAGTTGTCGTCTCGACGAGTTCAGAAAAAGTTTTAAGGCATCAACAGGGAGGAAGAGTAGAGGCAAGTATAGTGGTCCAAGTCCTATAGATGCTGAGCAGCAACAAGAATAAAACTTAGGTTCATCATGTTATACATTCAACATATAAAGTATTAATGTACATGGAACTAGTGAGAGTTTGGCGGGGCTTAGCGTAATAAAGACTAATAGAATACATTTAATGAGGTTATTCCTCAGTTTACATTACTAAACATGCTGCCTTGAGTCGCATATTATTATCATTAATATTTTTATTAGGCACCATGTAAATCATATTACTGATCCACACAGACACCGCCAAGGCCAATAAGGCCCATTGCAGACGTCCTATTATAACAATGTTCAATTTTGGCAAACAGGATAACCAGTGACATATGAAACGTCACAGGATTTTTTTGTATGGGCCTTAATCTTAAACAGGATTTTATACTAAATGGAAGGAAGTGAATACCTAGCGAAATAATACAAACAACCTACGACACCTAGCTAAAAAAAATAGAATCAGAGTTTACTGCTCATCACCCTACTAATTGGTACTAGACCTGACAAATCAAAGTTCCAAATAGAAACATACTACACATGAGTGTAAACTACAGTCTTTGCCTTGAATACAGTCTACCTCAGACAAAACTAAGCTACTAATGTGGTCAAACCTTCCCACACAAAACTCACACCACAACGATGCTACACCGTGCCACACAGTATACGATCCACAAGACAAGGATGTAACACTAACAGAACCACAACGTGCACATTGTAGAAACAATACACTATGTAGCTACGCGGCAGCACCGCGAGGAGTGAGAATCACGTAGAAAAATTCAACAGTAGCACAACAAGGATTAAAAAAAAATCCAAATTTAACCTTTTGAATTACTCCAAAAAGTGATTTGTGGGAATATTTGATAGCAATTTCCACCTAACCATCGTTACGGACTAATTGCCCATCCCAAGTGTAAGGTTTGGAGACTCACGACTATTATTGACTACAAAAAAAGGAACATAGAATCAAAATTCCTCCCAAGTAAAAGTGCACTGCCGCCTAGCAGGCAGCCAGAGTGCGAATAAGTTGCATAGGAAGAAAGGTGGTGTTTAAGTTGCGCGAAATGCAAATTTTGGTGAGCCTGAAACTGTACCAGATTAGGAAATATATTCGTGATCTTTGTCAATTTAAATTTATTCTGGAGCTGACACTTGACTGAAACTACCTCTTTACCTCTTGCAATACCCTGGACCAAGCACTGAAGTTATAACTACATAGCTAAAATGAATACACACACTCAAGGCTAGCTCACCTCTGAGGGAATCAAATCGCCTAAAATTGCAAATTTGGCTATTGAGAACAGACAAAAAAGACTTGAATTGCTTTCTGCTCTAATCATTAGGATTAAGAAGCCTAGACTCAAGAAACCACAGAACCTGCATCGATTTACAACGTCATTTGTTGGAACTGACGCACAACCTGGACCATCAACTGGAACATCTAATAGAACATTTGTATCTGATTTGCAGAATCTTGCTCTAAAATCTAGGAACTGAGAGTGTTTTGAGACTCCAGACTCTCAATATATTGTAAACAAAATCAAAGTTCAAGCCATTCGCAACCTAGAGATAAGGACGTTGTTCTTCTACATTCAACAACGAATTGAAGAACAAATCAAGCATTCAAAAGTCTTGTTTTCTTTGTTCAAGAGCTATCATATCCTCAAATAGGCTACGCAGCTGCCTAAGGAGCACAGGGTCTATCCAACACCAGGACGCAAGTTAACTGACCACCTGACCTACTTTGACGGACAGCCTGCCGAGTTCATGTGAAACAAGTTAAAAAATCGTTTAAAGAAGTTTCTGTTTTGGAAGTACCTGCACTTTTTCCTTTGATCTGTTTGTGTCCGGTTCTCGTTTAGCAAGCTTACTGGGGCAATAAAAGATAATAATTAACGACAACATTTCTGCAAAGTACGTTCAGCAGTTTTTAAACAATGGCGGGTCAACAATCAAATTGACGTTAATTAAAATAAACGAGCTTGTTAATTACATCGTCCGAACGAACGCACAAGTAGCAGCAATGCAGCCCTCGTATGGCATGCCTTTCAGTTTTTAAGCATTTTCTGGACCGCAGTTGACGTTGCCAGACCTAAGTTCTGCCTACACGGAAAACATCAGCTTGGAAAATGTGCCTCAGCAAATACAACCAAGTGCATTGGACACTGAAAACATGGCAGCAAATACTGACATGCATGGCAGTGGGGCAATTACACCGCCAAATTCACCAGCAGTCAAACCAGTGTTCACGATCAATTAGCAAGAACTGTTTTCTGGTTTTTCACCTTCGCCTACTTTGTCGATGGAATGTTATTCTGGATCTACAGACGACATATCAGGAGTATCCGAAGAATCTGGCAATGATGCTGACGATGAAGACGATGTAGACATCAACTTCTAAACTTAGTTTATATATTTGGCTGTGTGCTCACTTATTTTTCGTAGTATGTACAAAACACATTAGAAAATTTTTGTTTGTTTCTCAATAACTTTTGTACTGCAGGTTTGCAGTTCGCTTACATTAATATTACCTAAATTTTTTCAAAACTTTTAGATTTACTATTTTGTGTCTGAAAATAATTTTAATTTAAATAAAATTTAAAACATTTAAAAATGCATTTTAAAAATTTAAATATTTTAAAGTGCGCTAAAAAATAAAAACTGTACAAATGTTCACTGTAAAATTGTTTGTTGAAACGATATTGTGGATTCAAAATAAAAAAATTACAAAAGTTTTAGAGACTCCAGACACATTATAAAAGCAAGTGTACACAGTTGGGCAGGCCACATTATATAATTATACAACATATTAACGTTTTAGAAATTTATGGTTTCTATCGCGGCAGCAAATAATAATTTTTAGAGACTGTAGACACACTTAGGCATCAAGTGTTCATAGTAAGGCAGGCCACATCATAGCATCAGACAACATGTAAACGGTTTGGAAGTTCATAGTTTCTATTAGGACAGCACACTAAAGTTTCCAGAGACTACAGACACACTTAGGCAGCAAGTGTACACAGTTAGGCATGCCAAATTATATTTTAAGACAAAATATAAACATTTTAAAAGTTCATATTATCTATCGCGACAACACACGAGAATTTTTATAAACTCCAGGCACGCTTAAGCAGCAAGTGTACACCGTTGGACAGGCCACATCATATCATCAGACAACATATAAAAGGTTTGGAAGTTTATAGTTTCCATCACGGCAGCACATGGAAGTTTCCAGAGACTGTATACACACTTGGGCAGCAAGTGTTTACAGTTGAACAGGCCACATTAGGAATTTTGAGAGACATAAAGACCATCTAAAAGTTTAGAACACGACATCGCTGACATCTGGTTCCAATAATTCAAAGATCAGTCCTCAATTTGCATTTTTCTCCCTCAAGTCGATAGAGGTCCACGCCAAAAGTTCCTAAAACTTGATTCAAAGTCCATCGCTATAGTCTGCGTTGAGGTCCAGCTCCAGTCTGCATAGCCGTTTCAATCCAGAGGAGAAATCCATGACGACAGAGTGAGAATCCACGAGTCCACATCTTAAGTTCCATCCATTTATCCATCTACCCATCCATCCATCCATCCATCCATCCATCCAGGCAGGCAGGCAGGCTAGGCAAGCAGGCAGGCAGGTAGGCGTGTAGGCATTAAGAGAGATGAGAGAGCAAGGCAGTGCTTCCAAGCACTGACATCATTTAAATATTAAACTCTGTAATATAGTTTTGCTGAGAAAAGGAGTTGCAGAGGAAGAGGTGAATGAGGAACACTGATAACAGGTGGTTGTGTTGAGAAGACGGCGTATACTACACACAGTGGACCCTTATCTACCATACGCTTCTTTTTTGTTTTTGTCCACGCTCACTCAGCCTCACTTACCAATTCGTCTACTGCCACAACACACAGAAAACATCAGGCTTTGCCATACTCCACAACAGCATTATGGCTTATTTACATTTTGTTTTTTATGCAGTTTTCCGATCTCCTCTTTTTTTCCTCACTCACACTCTAAGTATACGGGAAATGTGAAACGCTTTAATTTCCGATTGCTTTTCATATTTTCCGTAGTCCCATCAGCATTATACGCTCCCTATCTTTTTTCATGCTGTAGCCCACATCCTTTCCCACATCTTCGCTGTCCCCACCGGGTACCACCCCTCACCCCTACCTCCCCACCCCTCAACCCACCAGGCATTTTGCACTACTTGCCCCTTCTGCCATGAACAATGACTAAATCCCAACTAATTGGTAACTTGTAGCTTCAGTCTACGCTAGACTAAATTATTCACTGATTTTGCCATATTTTACATTAATTGATAGTCTGGCACTATGAGTCAATTTTAAACGTGTGACGTTCAAATTTGATTGACCAGAATATTAACATAACGATTATTTTTGATCGTAGGGCGGTCACGTTTAACGTTCAATTTCGATCGCTTAGTGACTTTTTATTTTAATAAAAATAACATACATATGCTTAAGCATACAGATTCGACTTTTCCCTTTATCATCGTTTACTAAGACAGTTTTGACAGAAGGGGCTACAGTTATAAAATGTGCTAAATTTTATGCTCTTTCTGCTCCAAAAGTTAGTTTACTTTTCAGGATTTAAATTTGGCCGTCAGGTACATTTTAATGGTTTCCAGGTTTGTTTTTTAAATAGCGCGCCCAAATGGTGAACCCCAAATGCATATTTTTAATACCTACTAATCTTACCTATTGTCTTATATAAAATGTTTCAGTTGGGTATCATTTTTTCAAGTGTAAAGACAGAATTTAGAAAAAATAATGAAACCTTCAAATTTGACTCAAAGTGCCAGGCTGATAAATTCACCAATATTTATATGTAGTAAAACCAAAGCATTAAACACTAATTATATCGGTAACAAGCAGGCGTGCTTGGGTGAGTGGTGAGGACTGCAGACCGTAACGAAATTTACAGTCTCAGACCCAGCTTCAATCCTCGGCCACTGCTAATCGTTTCCGGCTCGGTGTTGTACGGTAAACGCCACTGGATGGTTGATCGAAACCCAATCTCCTGCGGTGCTCCTTAGTGACCACTACTTGCTGTAGGGGCCTAGGGAATGAGACTCCTTTACTGTGGAGGAGGGGACGGGGATAGGTGAAAGGGTACAAAGACCGAGACGATCTAACGCGGTAGCCTCCTATTTCCTCACCCACAGTGACTGGTTGAGTCTGGTTGTATGAACTTCGGTTAAATCGACCCAATGAATAAATTATTATTATTATTATTATATCGGTAACAGCTCATGCTTGTACATATCGCATATCATAAATTGCTTTGTACTTGCGATAAACCTTTATCGATTTTTCATGTGTAGAGACATACAATTTGTGTGTGCTGCAGAAATGAAAATCAAACGGAGGGGCTGGATTGAAGTAAACATTTGGCAGCCAAACATTAAGGTTGTCTATTTTCTTGCGATATGCTAATGGTTTGTTTGTAATTTTTTTGTTTTATAGAACAATATTGAATATGCAAGAAAGCCTAAGCGAGGTAGAAATATAAACGTCAATCAAATTCAATGGCAACAACATAGAACCTTAGAAGCAAATCCTCAACTAGCAATATTAACAATAATGAGCAGGAGTTCAGGGAAACCTGCAGAGTTAACTTTTAAATTTGATCCAAATAAAGTGTTACAATTTTCACGGCCCAGCACGGCGACCAGAGGTTTTACAGTTGAAGAGAATACTCAAGAGGTTACGATCAAGTTTGAACTTTTCGCTTTCAGTGACGTCGTCACAATTTCCACTTACACCTGGCGGACGGCGGAGAATCCACTGGGGAGTTCCAGTATTTAAAAAATGTGGGTGCAAATAAGTTTCATTTTCACCCGTGTACGAGTAGAAAAAGAAGAGACGTTCATTCCTGAACGAAGCGCGAATTTTTTCAAAGGCATTGCAAGGAACTCGCCAGAGGAGACTTTACCGAAAAGAAGCTCAAACGAGCTGAAGAAAAACGGACTAAATTAGGTGAAATTGAGAATGGAGGTAGAACGAGATCAACGAATGGACCCCACCCAGATGTGAACAAAATCGAAGTTCCACTAACTAAATCCAAGCACATGGCCTTCGTGGAATCTAAATCAAAACAAGTATTTCACTCTTTGGACACGGGCAAGAAAATAGCCATAGGAGAAATAGGTAAATTTAGCTCAGCAGCAGAAAAAACGTTGAGTAAGACGTATAAATTGGGAGCTAACGTTAGAAAAAGTGGTATTTACAAGGCGAAAACAAGAATAAAAGAATTGCTAAATTCTAGGACGTACAAAAGGATGGGAAAATTCTCTCGTGGACTTAGTTTTGCGTTTCTTCTGAGAGATTTTGGAGCTGCCCTACGTCACAGTGATTGGGCCAGCATTGGCACAATGACCGGAATGACTGGGGTAGGACTTGTATTAGAAGGACTTCAAGCAATTGGGCATCTCTCAACTCTTAAAGGCCTGGTGACCATTGGGAAGGGATTAGGAGGGTTACTTAATGGAGCTGGGGTCGTGTTTGATGTGATCAGTGTGGTGAATAGTCACGAGTGCGAGCGCAGTTCCAGCAGCAACACCGACCTCTGCGTACGGGGAGCAGAGGGGTGCGTGGAGGAGTACAGCATCTGCAATGCAAAAGACGCCATGACGGAAGTCGTCACGTCCTACTTTCAACTCGGCCTCAGATTCGTCTCCATTGGCCTCCTCCTTCTTCCACTAGCTCCACTTAAATTAATTGTTGGCATCCAGCTCCTCGTTAACTTTGCCGCTATAGAAGTTCAAGCTCGAAATCAGTTCAAGGCATTCGCTCAATATTTCCCCATTACTAGTCAAGAACAAAAAGACAACCTTAGATTTGTCAATGTTCATTTTGGATTTGAAATCGATAAGGAATTAAAAGAAATGCGTGAGCAGGCCAAGACGAATGCCAGGGGACTTGAGGAAATGGGGCAATTCTTGAAGAGTGCATGTGGAAAATTTTGGGCCTACTTCAGACCTGCCTTTGCCCAAAGAGTCCAGACTGGAACGAACAGAGTGCGACATGACGAAAACTGCAAAAAACGCAAATCTAAAGAATTCCCTTGGTATGCTAATGGTAAGTGAAATATTTTTATTTGAATTATTAAGTCATACATATATGAGTCATTTTCACACCTGCATTACTCATTAATGTATGTCTCAAACGTCAACTACTACGTACACCCATAGCTTTAAGTTTTGTATAATTTTAGTTTAAATTATAGTTTACTATTTCATAAGCTTAAAATCAAATGCCAGTATGAGCATGAAGAATGATGATGCATGTACATTTCTTGATATATGAATTTATCCTTCAATGCATGCCTATGTATATATATTATGTTTGATGCATGAGTTTTAGTTCTCTTATTGTTTGTAAACAACAAACTGCATGACGAGCATAAAAGCCTTATTACAACTAGTCATTCTTTATACATACATATTTCCACTGTTATTTAATTCTAGAGTATTTATATACCTATATTTATATTCTGTAATAATTCTTGATATTTCACATTACGTAATTTATCCGCTTTGTAGAGATTCATTCACGTTTAAATTAGACCAACTATTTGATGTCGGACCAACTATGTGGTCATTGCGAAAGTAACCTAAATTCTTCGATTATTTATTAAATTATCATTTGGCAATCTGATGTGAATTCAGGGATTGAATTGGATGATAGAGGAAGATTGAATAAAAAGTACTGCTTATGAAAGGTCGTGTTTTTCCGCCTCTCTCAAAAAGCCAAAAATAATACTTGAGACGTCTTGAATATTATTAGAGCTTCCATACGGTTGTAGCATTTTTACTTTGCCCTAAAGTCATTATTTTTCACCCGTATCACTTTTCATCTTCATTTCTACTTGTGTTTACTTCGATTCTCGATATTTGCACTGTTGTTTTACCTATCCTCGTTCATAACCACTGAGTTAATTAGGCCTGGGCTTTTGACCCGTATCAGCACATATACAGATTTCCACTAGGGTGAGTCTGTCTAAATTTTCACTCTTTAACACGCTATCAGCCCTTGCTCTACGAGGTTAGGGTTAACGTTTAAATTCTTCAAATTAACTCGTTATACGAAATTCTACAAAATTTACCTTCAAAATTGAAATTTTTCTACGTACAAAAAGACAACAGCTGTTACAAAATTCAAATCTTCGAAATTTAAAATTTAAAATTTAATATCGTGAAAAGGTTCAGAAAGTAAATTACCATCAAAACTACTTAGCGACTTCGTTAAAAGTGCAGGTAGTTAACAAGTATATTTTAGAAGTGAAAAAAGAAGCAGTTTTCAATCCACAAACTCCGTGACTGAGATAGCTTCCAGCGCGTAGAGCCCACTAAAGTGAGAAGAACATTACCCTTAGTGAAGAATACAGTGACCCACGCAGTTGAAGAGACTAACCAGCGCGTAGTGGTGTATTATATAATTCCACAAACCAAGTGTAGACTTTTCCCATATGGTATTGTGAAGAACAGTTCTCAGTTTCCCCCACATCACTGCAGTAGTTCCAGGGTGTGGCTAGTGAAATCTGAAAGTGGTAGTGACAAAGTGTAAAAACAATAATCCCATGTCACCAGTGAAACCAGCAATCAAGACCGAGGGTATTCCAGAATCGAAGGTAGAGCCCCCACAGCCGCCCAAGAGTTCCAGAATTCCGGAATCATCCCCAGTCCCACAAATCGTTACAGGCAAGATAGTTGTGAAGTCAGGCCCCCAAACCCGAAGATCAACGGAGCCTGTCCTCACTGCAGAGCAGACGGTAGTAGAAGCTAATAAACACTACGAACTCGAGGTACGTAAAGTTAAGTCTTATTATCACAAAAAGATAGAAGAACTGCAAGCTAAGTTAGGAGCATCTGAACACCTGACGGCGGACCAGAAAGCTAGCGTACCACTGCAGTTAGAGAACGCGGCATTAAAATCTAGACTCGCCATACTTAGAGCCGCGGCCCAGAAACATACTTAGGACAATATGTTGGGTAATAGAACCTTCAATCGCCCATTAGTCGACTTCGAAAAGCTAAAAGGACCATCAGATTACACCAGATGGTTCGTCGATATGAAAATGGCGTTAGGCATCGTACACTTAGGAGTCATAGTGGACGGATCATATCCAAAACCAGTATTCGCATTGCCTTCAACACTACAAGAGGCTACAGACATCGCGAACTGGGAGGCAGCCAACAATACAGCCGTTTTGTCAATACATTCAGGCCTTCATAGGGATGTACTTCTTAAAGTGCACGACATCACATTGGCAAAAGACCTCATGGAAGAACTCTCAAGAATGTTCGAGCCCCGAAAAGAGGATGAACGAGTCCAACTTGCAGAAAAGTTCTTCGGCCTCCGTATGGCTACAGGAGGCGGCTACAGCTATCTAAACCAGCTGTTAGCCATCAACAACGATCTGGATAGAGCTGGGAGAAGAATGGACAACAAAACCGTCTTATGCCTCACCGTAAGTAAACTCTCGGATCAAGAGGAATACGTAGGATTCCTTCAAACCTGGCGTGTCTCCACCATAAAGACACCCGAAATCCTACTGGAGCTACTTAAAGCCACCGACGACAACCGCGAACGTGCACTAGGTAACGCCGTATATAACCCACCCCAGGCTTTCAGAGCCCACCAAGAGGACGATAGATCTGGAGGAAGAGGAGGAACCGAACGCGGACGGTCCCGTTTCCGCCGATCTCAAAGAGGAGGGCGTAGAGACAATCGCGAAGACGATTACACCCGGAGGAGCGAAAACTCCCCACCACCAAGTTCATGGAACCAACCTGGTGGAAAAGCCAAGAGCAAAACCATATGTTCATACTGTGGAAAACCCAACCATAAGAAGGATGATTGCAGGTATTGGTTGGACGGAGCCGATGAGACACATCATCATCCACCGCCAAAAGCTCCCAGGACGGAAGTCGAAAAAATTCCAAATCAGGGCGCGGCGGATCACGTCAGCGAGGATGGAGTTCGTCATCATCAAAAGTAGGTCGAGCCAACACCCAACTCGATCACTCATCTCGCAACAACAACAATAATGCAAGAGAACGAACCCCCGAGCGACAAAACAATCAAGTACATAGAAGTACCTCAAGACAGGAGGGAGGCAACAGACCCCCACCACCTGCCCATCTAGCTCAAGAAGATGTCAGCTTCATTGAAGCTGTTGCACGTCGAGCCACCCACTCTACTCCGTGGAAAGGAAGCTTACATATGGACTCCTCATCACGTAGCAGCAGCAGTGGAAGGAGTGAAGACACCCCCAGGCCAAGGCTAGCGGATCTTTTTTCAGACGCAGACACGTCAAGAAATCAAGACCATGCTAATCAAATGGCACTCCCTAAATCCCCTACATATCCCCTGTATCAAGACTCGTCCACAGAAGACTCGAAGCATGAATACGCACATAGGAGGATGAACTCACATGTAGGAGGATTTCAACACGACGGTGTTGGCCCCAACTGCGATCAACACCCAGCACACCTACTGCGACCTGGACTCAGAGTAGAGAAACATCCAGCGGATAAACATCGGGAAGATAGCCCCACCACTGGAGAAGACTCGGATACTGAAGCAACGCTATCTCAATTTAAGCAAAATAATGCATACCTACTCCGCCCAAAACAAGAAGTAGAGTCAACAACAACCGACTGGACTGATAGTTCTAGCGATGACACCGACACAAATTCGGAGTCGGATTCAGATTTCCAGACATCGAAATTCAACAGCATTCCTAAAGCTTACCTACTGAGACCAGTTTGTGGAGAAGAAGGATCACATCCTTTATCAAGTGATTCCGAAGAGGAGCCCGAATTAACACCGGAGGACTTCCCACCACTAAACATAGGACTCGTAAGAGAGCTACTAACCCAGGAAGAATATGACTGGATATTAGAACAAAGATGAATTCGCCAAACAGCAATGCTGCAAATAATAAACTCCCCAGATTCCACAGGATTTTTACCACCTGTAGCAACTCGTAGCGAGAAGGACAGGGGATCTATAGCTTCCGACGACGACATCCCGGATGACATGGCACAGGAAATATTATTAGAAGCATTAGCGGCAGTCACAATAGAGCAAGGCGAACAAGTAGCCTACACAAGCTCTACATTTTTCCTACGACAACTTACAGCAATTGGGAATAATGCCACAGTCACTACAGTTGGCGATCAACCGGAAAACACAAATTCAGACACTCCGGAAGAAGGAATTACTTCCTCACCTACCAGACTGATGGAAAATCCAGATTTGGAAGAAGAACCGAATCCAGGAACTTCAGGAACTGATGCATTAGAACAAGATCAAAATAGGAATTCTACACTGGAAGGTGAAGATAGAGAATTAAGACTAATCAACGAAGAAGCGGAAGATACCAACCCGTTTTTGGAGCTGTTGGAACAAAGATCCGATTTTAGAGACTTTACCATCACCAGACAAATGATAACCCCAAGAAAAATAGAACTGGTCAAAGAAAAGGTTCAAGCTAGAGAAGGAGGTCAGTTTGATGAACATGAAACGGACAACGCCATGAATGAAGTCATCATTGCTCTACCTTCTGGAGAATTACTCCACATACCTTTAAATGCTCCAAACCCACCACCACTTCCCCCTACGGTACCGGACGGTAGAAGTGAACAACAACAGTTTCCAGAAGTCTACAATACTCCAAAGAAGTCTCAGAGACAACTCTCTGTGGAAAAGAAAATCGAGGAAGAACGACGGCGAGAAGAACGAGCCCTCGAGCAACAACACAGTAGGGAAGATTTACTGAGACAAGAACTCAGACAAAGCGCTGAGGCTTATGATCACCTAATGCCACAGATGCTAACACCAATGGCAAAACTGCTGTGTAAAATTCTACTGGAGAGATATCCTTATTACTATAAGATTGAAACTGCAGTAGAGTTAGTCAAAGAACAATTACCCAAACTCCTACCAAAATGCGAAAAGGACGGGTTCATCACACTCACAGACTTGCCGGCAGTCATACTACGCGAAGATGAGAAAACTGAGTTATTGAAAGATGTCACCATAACATCAGAAGTGGACACCACACTGGTTAACCAGGAGGAAACGAACACTTGGGAACCACAAGGAGGTATACAGGATCTTCTGGATAAAATGAAGACACAAGCTGAAAAACACTTATGCAACACTCTACTTGACACTAACTTAAGCTTGTATACTCCTCAAACTGCGATGACCAAGACCTGGACGGCAACTCAAAAGAAAAGACTGGAACAAGAAGCTGAAGAACAACTCTCCAAGGATTTATCTGACTGTAATTTGTCACAAGAAAACATCGTGAACATAGATTTGGGTATTTTTGAAGACCTAGAAGAACAACTGTGGTTTACAGCAAAACAATTTCCATCAAAAAAGGGCAATAATCCATGTCTGGAGAGTACACAATTAGGACCACCTGGAACAACTTTGGACAAAGCAAAGAAAAAATTGGTATTTCCAGACGCACCAGTTTCTCTTGTTATTAATGGTGAAGAATTCTTCGGAGCTGTTGGAGGTGCGGATATTCCACAAACCCCACAAGTACCTGAACCACCACCAGTTAGACGTTCTCAGAGACCGAATAAAGGCTTACCACCAACAAGATTCATTCAAGAATCCGAAATTCCTAAACCTCAACATC
This sequence comes from Dicyrtomina minuta, assembly GCA_949802685.1. NCBI lineage: Eukaryota > Metazoa > Arthropoda > Collembola > Symphypleona > Dicyrtomidae > Dicyrtomina > Dicyrtomina minuta. The sequence goes on along the minus strand of OX461808.1, from coordinate 1,289,914 downwards.
AGACAGGCAAAGGGAAGAAAAAACCGGTAAAATCGGATAATCTACAGGAGTCAGACAACGAACAGTCTGAAGATCAATCCGAAAAGGAGTCAAAGGACGATCACCGAGCCTTTATGGTAAGAGTAGTAGAAAGGAAAAGTAGTAGCAACAGCATCTACTACACTGATAGGGAAGAGGAGAGGGAAGCCATTATGATTATCAACCGACAATTTTCCTCTGCTTTTCCATCCCTATCAGAACGTGCACAATCCTTTTGTCAAAAATCGGATGAACAGCAAAGGTCACGTAAATCTGACTGCTCCATTTGTAAAGCAAGGAGGGCAGAGATTGCGGCAAAATTTCTACCACGCACACCATCTCCTCCACCGGAGCCCAAAAGACGTCCCCAAAGAACTGTCTGGCTGGACGCTAATCAAAAGAAAATCGTTTTCGAGAAAACCCCGTCTTCAATCCCCACCACCAGTACTAAACGGGTACGAAGTGAAGAAGGAAATGACGAGTCGGAGCACACCGAAAACTCACAAAAATCGAAAAAGACTTCTACCCCCACCGGGAATTCCACCGGAAGAGGAGGAGCACTAAAACAAGACTCGAGACTTCATGGTAGAAGCGGTAAGGAGGGAGTTAATTTTTCCACCAGCAAGGAGGGCGTAGACTTCTCTTCCACCAGGGAGGAAGCACACTTCACCACCGGAAACAGGAATTTTAACTTTTCCACCGGCCAGGAGGGAGCTCACCCCACCACAATCAAGGAGGGAGCACACCCCACCACCAGACATGGACTATACCACCATTCCACCGGCCAGGAGGGAGTAACCGCCAACAGCACCAAAAGCAATGCGGTACATAACACCTCCACCACCACCAAACGGAATTTTAACTCTCACACCAGCAACTTAGGAGTACATACCACCACCAACAAGGATGTACATAACACCTACAAGACGGGAGCACACTCTTCCACAACCGACCCGGAGGTTCTCTCAATCTTTACCACCGGACAGGAGGGGGTACAAGCTGCAAGTATAGCTGTACATAACACCACCACCAGAGGAGCACTCCCCACCATGGGGCCACCACAATCGAGCACAAAAATATCGAAAAATAAACCTTCCACCCACAAGGGAGGAGGTCAAAAATCAAAACCTTCCACCAACTCCGAAACTCAACATAGCCAGGAGGGAGGAAGAAGTTAAAAGGCACCGGCCACCAACTCAAATCCTGCGAACGGACAGGAGGGAAGGAGGGCGATTGTACTGAAAAAGAGGAGCACAGTAGGACTACGAGAAGCTTCACTTCACGCATATCAAAACGAGGAGTCAGGCCACCGAGGAAATTCCACATCGTCACTACCTACCTACCACCATCACATTAGTAAGGAGGGAAGAAGGGCGAGTACTTCTCAAACTAAAAATAAATCAACACCAATAGAAGACACACATTTTCCTGTTCCAGACAAGATCAGACAGGATCAGTCGAGTCGAAATTTTGGAAAGTCAACAACACACGAATCAAGGAGGGAAGCGGAGCTGCCACCACCACCGAAGAGATCGCGCACTCCCTACCACTCTACACTTCCACTATTTTTTCTCGGATGTATGTACTTTTTGATGTTGATTCTTGGCGGAGGAGCAGAAACGGTAGATGAAGGAGGACCAGTCATTTAGCGGAGATCGGAGAATCCACCTCTTTACGGGTATAATTCCTACAACATCAAAATACGCTTATTATCACCATGCGATTTATTGAAATACCCAGATATCAATATGAAAAATGTGGGACACGAACTCAAACAACAATGCCAAAGAGAATATAAGAGGACTTTCCTTCTGCCTCTTAAGGCGATCTGCCCCCCCATCAAGACTGAAATCAGGAGACGAAGATCCGTTTTCACCAATGTATTAATGACGGCTCTCGCTGTTTTCACCAGTGCTGGACTTGGGATGTCATACCAGGCCGAACACCGAGCTGAAATGAACAGTGAACACACATTAGAACTGGCCGAACATTTCAATAAATTGGAACTGAAAATTAAGGAAGACACACAGAATTTTAGAGCTTTCTACAAACAAATGGCGAAAATTACTGATGCTGTTAACCAAATAATCAGTGAACGGAAGGACTCACCTGAAGAGATCGAGCGACTGGAGTTTGATATTGCCTACCTGGTATCAAGACTCACCCAAAGCGGAGCGATGATTCAACACACCAAGAGGATCTGGAGCCGTGGTCATATGGATGACGAATTTTTCGACTTCCTGAACTTCACTTTACCGTGCGGGGATTTATGTCCACTGGAGCTAGCTGAATTTCGACAATGTAGAAGTGACCCACAAATGGACAATTTACATCTAAGTTTCATTGTGCCACTCGTCAATCCCAACCTGACACTTGTCGTAGCTGACCCATTTACCTTACTATGGAGGAAAGAAAATCGGACGTGTGATTTGAAATATCAAGGACCACCAAATGCTTTGCTTTCGAGGGACCAAGACTGTGTTTTCGATGCAGGGCTCGACTGGAGTTTCATGGACAGAGTGGTAGCAACAACACATCAAAAATGTAAGCCACGAAACTCGTATGAAGACAAACTCAAGTATGTACTTTAAAACTGTCGAAATAGCACAGCACAAGACGCGGAGGGAAGTGTACAAGTCAAAGTGTATAATGCGTTCTTTCACATATACTGCCCAGGCTTGAACATACGTGTAGGAACCACCAGACACACCCCCTGCCCCAACGAAATCTTCCTACTGCCCATCACGACTACATTCATCATAGCGAACAACACGTATAGAGGAGATGTGCTTAACATTATCTTTAACGAGCACGAAGACCCCCTATTAGTGAACTCACTCGACTACCACATGGGAATGAAAATAGACATGAACAACTTGAACATCACATTTGACGAGAGCGACAACAGCATAGACACGTCATCATGGAAAAGAGATAGTAGCATACCATGGTACATGTGGATGATTCTAATTATTTTTGTTTTTCTGTGTATGGCTATTACAGCTATATACTTTAAGTGGAAATTGAGTGCTGCGTTTTTGAAGCGTGGGTGGAGAGGGAGTTACTGGGAGACTATGAAAGAGAAGGGAGAAAAAGAGCAGCAAGCTGAGCTGCAGTTACTTGGAACGGAGGGACCAACTGAAACACCTGTAGCCCCGCCGAGACGAGGGAAACCAAACAGTAGTTACTTGGACCAACACCACCACCGGAGCCAAGGGACGATTCTTGTTCACAGACAAAGTAGAGTGGATGAGAATGAGGAGATACGTAGAAGCACGCTTGTCACACCAAACGGCCTACTACCAACACTACACATAGCTGAGGAGGGAAATGTCACTGTACACATAAAATCACAGGCACCACCAGCAGTAGAAGAGGAACTACCCAAATCAACCATCGAACCGAGCCATCTGAGATTCTTGGAGGTGGAGTTTACTGATAAAGAGGAATAACATCACCAAAATTTACAGGGTTTTTTCACTTGCCGTATACCGCCTTTCAGACAACGACATTTAAAAAAAAGGAGGGTATTAAGTCATACATATATGAGTCATTTTCACACCTGCATTACTCATTAATGTATGTCTCAAACGTCAACTACTACGTACACCCATAGCTTTAAGTTTTGTATAATTTTAGTTTAGATTATAGTTTACTATTTCATAAGCTTAAAATCAAATGCCAGTATGAGCATGAAGAATGATGATGCATGTACATTTTTTGATATATGAATTTATCCTTCAATGCATGCCTATGTATATATATTATGTTTGATGCATGAGTTTTAGTTCTCTTATTGTTTGTAAACAACAAACTGCATGACGAGCATAAAAGCCTTATTACAACTAGTCATTCTTTATACATACATATTTCCACTGTTATTTAATTCTAGAGTATTTATATACCTATATTTATATTCTGTAATAATTCTTGATATTTCACATTACGTAATTTATCCGCTTTGTAGAGATTCATTCACGTTTAAATTAGACCAACTATTTGATGTCGGACCAACTATGTGGTCATTGCGAAAGTAACCTAAATTCTTCGATTATTTATTAAATTATCATTTGGCAATCTGATGTGAATTCAGGGATTGAATTGGATGATAGAGGAAGATTGAATAAAAAGTACTGCTTATGAAAGGTCGTGTTTTTCCGCCTCTCTCAAAAAGCCAAAAATATTACTTGAGACGTCTTGAATATTATTAGAGCTTCCATACGGTTGTAGCATTTTTACTTTGCCCCAAAGTCATTATTTTTCACCCGTATCACTTTTCATCTTCATTTTTACTTGTGTTTACTTCGATTCTCGATATTTGCACTGTTGTTTTACCTATCCTCGTTCATAACCACTGAGTTAATGAGTCTTGGTCTTTTGACCCGTATCAGCACATATACAGATTTCCACTAGGGTGAGTCTGTCTAAATTTTCACCCTTTAACATGAATAGACGTGTGTTTGCTTCTAGAAAATATTAGACACAAGCGAATTTGCTATTTCACTGCCACAATACTCCAAGAAAGGGGATATGCAAAATTTGTATTTACTGACAGCTAAAGCTGTTATTTGTTGTAGTTGAAGCTTTGCCCTCGTCGCTCTAAATACTGACTGAATAAAAAACAGTATATTTAATAAATTTATCATGATGAGTACAATACATTATGAATTAAAATGATCCTAATATTATTGACTCTTTTAAAGTTCTCAGTTTTGGAATTACTAAGATAGTGTCTGAAGTGAAAAAGTCTCAGATTGGGCCGTGTGAGGAAGACATTCCCCTGTATGACAATCCCATTTATGTGGACAACACTGTTGATGCGACGAACTGGAGCCGGCGCTACTTCCAACGCTGGTCGCCCAACTCTTCTGAACGCATTCAAAATTACAAGGCTAACAAGTTCACTGACGACAACTTCTTTTGTCGTCCGGAAGGCTCTCAAATAGATATAAACTACGAAAAAGATGGTCCTTGGCTGCGTGGCGACAGCTACAGATGCGTAGATTCCCTGGGATACAAGTACTAAGAACCCACTGGCTCTCTTATGGCTCTCTTCAACTTGGACAATGGGACTGACGTCGCAGTGGGCTTCAAGAACCACTCCAACTATTTCGTGGTCGGGAGTGGGAGGAAAGATTTTACGGCGGGGGATGAAGATGACATGTTTGAACTTGTTGGGGAGACGCCTAGTGGACGATTGGAGGGTGGGAGGGGAACAGACAGTTTACGGATACAAATTCCTTCAAGGGCCGAGGTCCTGCTAAGAGGGGGTAAACAAGTGCTGCTGCCTGCCTCTCACCAAAATGCATCCGGACTGGAGCTGATTGGGATTGAGAGGATTGAGGGGAAGGCAGGAGTGGCGGACATCATCCACGTGGATTGCCACAACACGTACATTGACGGAAGAGGCGGCTCCGGGTCCACACCAGATCAAATTCACGTGGCTGAGAACTCGTGTGCCGGCCCTGGGGCTTCGGAACAAGTTCAAATAGTTGTGGAGCCCTCAACGGTTCTCATGAGTTACAACCGAGGCTCAGCTCTTGTCCAGTACATCTACATGGTCATCCCCAGAACTGTAACCAACCTTCATGACCAGTTTCTGGAGTCAACGATCCAAATTAACGCTGGACTGGGACTCGCCCAACACTACGTTGTCCTCCAACTCCCGCTTCATGAAATTTTAATTTTGAAAAACGAGAAGATACACGACACAATAACGATGGGGTTAAGGGGGGTGGGGCTTGATTTTGTTGGAACGTTTCACAGCTCCGCCCAAGTCAACGTAATCACTTCAGACGAGGCTGTCTTTAGTTACTTCGACGACTCTCAAGAATCTTTATTCTTCCTTTTCAATCTCGTCGATTCAGCTTCGCAGTCAGTGGTGGGGGCAGAGAACTACACGAACTACTTCCACATCCAGAACAGCTACGAGTCCATAACAGGGGGTGCACAGAGTGACACATTTTTAATTGCCACGGACGAGAGAGTGGGTTCAATTGGGGGCGGGAGCGGGGGTTCCAATACGATAACTCTGAGTGACAGTCTCCAGGCACAATGCGTAGTGGACTTGCAAAGAATGGAATTAGTTTTCACGTACTCAAATTCCCAAGTTATGAAAACAAAATTAGATGGAACTTTCGAGACAGTGGAGGGAAGGAAGGGAATAAGGGACACCCTGATTTTAGACTGTGGTGTCAAAAGTATTGATTTGAAAATGGGGCGAGAAGGTGGGCTAGACGAAGTTACCGTCCCCAAGATGAGCTGTCCAAAGCCTCCGCGCATCGCTATCGCAATCCCTGCATTCACACTAATTGACAACCAACACAACGACTCCGCTCACTTCACCTACTATATTTCCAATAGCAATTCCACGGGGGCAAAACTTGACAGAATCTTGAATCTGACCACTTCGTTTGGTGCCCAGCATTTAATACAGTTTACAAAGGAGCTCAGTGGACTTCAAACAGTGACATGCGCATCGTCCAACAATACCCTTCGCCTAACTGGAGTTGAATTTAATTTAGAAATACACTTTCCCATTCACAACCACCAGGAAAATGCACCCTCAGTTATTAGTCAACCCACTGCAATTCAACTTGAATCCAATGACAATAACGGTGCAATATATTATTAAAGCGACGTTTTGGCGGATTTCCTCCCAACCCCACCCCCTACGGACATACCAAGCCGACCCCCGATGTGACGTCATAACCCCACTAAGCCGACCCCCGTTGTAACATCATCTATGGATGCCCCCCCCCCCCCCCTTACATAATACCCATAACCTAACCTAACCTAAACCTAACCTAACCTAACCTAACCTAAATCTAACCTAACCTAAAGGATACCCGCACTCGCATCGATTACATATAACCGCTTCCGAATTTCAAAGTACCCTACACGAATTTTAAAATATCCCAATAAGAATTTCATCATGCACTAAAATTCAATTCATCTGTACTAAATATAAAGCATAAACAAATTTCGAAGGACAAATATATTTTATGCAGATGACTGATAAATTTTATGCAGATGACTGATAAATTTTATTGAATGTAATCAACCTCACAAATTTCACAACTAGAGTAATTATATTTGTATCGCACAAGGTGATGAAATGATAAATAAATCTACAAAAGATATTGTAAGTAGCTAAATGTATTCATTCTTTTACAATCAATCATGGCAAACAAATCAAAAAGTGTTCGTAAGAGTTATCTAAACCAAAGATTTTCCGGCGCTTTCAGCGGATTATCAGGGTTTTTAAAGAACCGACCAGGATGGAAAAACAAAAAACAGGTTGAAACCGAGCTACAAAAAATAAACGCGTATTCGTTGCATAAAGATATTCGACGAAAGTTTAAGCGAAGACGTGTGCTTTATAATTTCATTAATCAAACATACTCCTCTGATCTCAAGGACATATCAAGCATTGCAGAATGGAACGATTGTAATACATTTGTGCTCATAGTTATTGATGCCTTTAGCAAAAAAGCATACGTACGTATGTTAAAAGATAAATCATCAAAATCTATGATTCGAGCATTTAATTCGATACTTCGAGAAGCAAATGCTATACCAATGAATCTCTTCACAGATATGGGAAAGGAATACCTTAGTAATGAATTTAGAAAGTATTTAGACAAAAAAAATATACATCTATACCATATATACTCTTACATCAAAAGCATGTTCTCTGAAAGGTTTATAAGAACTCTTTTTACGAAATTAGAACGTTATATGTCAGAAAGACAGACTAAAAGAATAGTTGATGTAATTCAAGATTTTGTTAAAGCGTACAACAACAGCTACCACAGCACAATAAAGTTAGAACCAAATAAGGTAACAAAAGAAAACGAATACGAGGTCTGGGAAAATATATTTGCAGACTATTTAAAAGAAAGAGAAAAACCGCAACCCCCACCAAAATTTAAAATAGGAGATGTTGTGAGAATTTCTAAAGCCAAGGTTACTTTTGAAAAAGTTAAGTAATAAATAATTACATACAAACTATTTCATAATTAGATACATAACATAATGTTTTTTACTAATTAAATTAGTATTGTTTTGACTCTTAAACAGGTTACAGTATTAATTGGTCAGTCGAAAAGTTCAAAATAAGGAAAGTACAAAAAACTATTCCGTGGACGTACTTGCTGGAAGATCTTAATAACGAAGGTGACCTACTAGAATTAAATTCATTTTAAATTCAAATTAAAAATCCATATTTTATTTATCCTAAACTAACTTATTTTATTTTGCAGAAATAACTGGAAGCTTCTATTCCCAAGAGCTTAATCTAGCTTGAATATAACAATGTTGTCCTCCAGTTCAATATGTTGTACACTACGAAGTGCAACGGATAAAATTAATTCAAAAACAAACACTCCTACTAACTTCATTTGCGAGCTTCCAAAACCACTTTATCTACAACCAGATTTGTATGAAGTAGGGGTTGCAAGTTTTAAATATTCGCGTAAGCAACAACCAAGTCAAATTCAATTGATTCAACCTACCTTAACTGCAGTACCAATACCCTCGGGTCCGCTTTTCCCAAATGCAAAACCACCGAAAGTTGTTTCATTGACTTTTAAGAAAACGCAATCAAAAATCGGTCCGTATTTAACACAGTTATCGCGCGCAATGGAAACCGCGCATATACCTTTACAAATTGCCGCATACTATATGCCTGGAACAAGAGCAGAGGAACTTTTAGTAGTGTTTATACACAAAAGCCCAGTAGCAAACCAATACGTCGTTATACCCGAAGAATTTGCTGTTTTTTGTGGATTCAATAGAACTAGATTTTTATATGGTTATTTTTTGTCATTAAATATAACTAATCAGAAACAGTTTGAACAAATTCCTATGAACTCTGAACTTACTATTCGCGTTGAAACATACCAAAACTTGGAAAATGCTATAGGTATTTCTCAAATGTTTCAAAGCGTACTACCATTTCGACGCGAGAATGCTTTAGGCGATAATAATGTGCAAACATACATGCAAAGATTAAATGAGCGAATGAAATTGGATAAAATTGAATTGGAAATGAAACTTGATACAGATAATAAAGCAATTATAAAGTTTAAAGACGATGACGCAAGAAGTTTTCTAGTGCTACCGACAAAAATTTCAGATGCACTAGGATTTAGCAGCGTAGATAAATTACTAGTCGGAACACATAAATCAGAATTCGAGTTTAATGAAAGCGATTATGCAAAGATTAACAACGACGAAGATTCCTACTATCGTTTTTCATTTCACAACGACTATGCAATTCTCATGAATGAACCCAGCTCATTAGCGGTTACAGATGTTTTAGACAAGATAAATGAAACATTTGAAAACCTATTGTTTCCAGACCTTGAAATGAGAATTAAAATTGAAAGCGGTGAAATATTTTTCGAGAATTTACAAAGTGATATGAGCGTCAAACTACCAAATTTATTGAATTCGTTTTTTAAGATTCCACAAGATCAAATATTTACAACAACAACAAGAATTACTGTCGATCCAAATATTCAAGAGGAAGAAAAAGAAATTGAATACGAAACAAACGAAAGCGATGTTATTAATCCTATTTCAAGCAGCGTAAAATCAAAACGTTTGTTGATTGTATCAGATATAATTGAAAACCAAATTTATGGTAACAGGGTTTTACCTATTTTGCAAGACGTTGATTTAACAGAAGAGTATTTAAAAGAAACAACAATAAACTTCAATCCAGTTGTGTTTTTACCGTTGTCAAGATCGGTTATAGATCGAATTCGCATAAAATTAATAGACGAACACGATCGTGAATTAAATTTTGGTACAGAAGTTGAAGAAACAGTTGTCAAACTGTACTTTAAACCAAAATATTAACTATGCGTCAATTAAATTGTGAAACCGGAAACACTTGTAGTTTAGAAAAACCAAATTTTGTACAAACAGGCAACGGAATGAATTTTAATAATGGTGGATCATCTGGCGTCTCGTCAGAAGGATCATCATACCTTATTCCTTTGAATTCAAAAACATCTTCAAATACTAAAGTTAGTAAAAGTAAAAGAACAAAACAAAAAAGTACCAGAACAATTCAAATTGGAGGAGCAAAGAGGAAATCAAAAAGTAAAAAGAGGTCAAAAGCAAAGCGTGCTCCAATTCAAAGTGGTGCAGGAAGAAGAATTAAGAAATCAAAATCAAAAATAGTTAAACGCAAGTGTATTAAATCGAAAAAGTAAGAAACTATTAATCAGTTTAATTCTAGACTTTAAACAACAAACATGGATCAAATATCAGCTGTTGACCTAAAGTGTGAGGCTTGTAATTTTTGCTGGTTAAATGAATCACCAGAAATTTTACAATTAAATATTTACAACGAAAATCAATATTGCGCGACTTGTGAAACACAAGAAAAGAATAAGGATAAATCAATTGCGGAATTTCTTAATACACCATACGAATTATGGAGCGATGAAGAAGAGTTTACAGCCGTAAATGAAAACTGGTGTAAAGTGACAAGACCTTTTGACATGACAGATTGTACTGTTTGTGCTGAGAATCCGTGTGATATTCTTGATTCAACAGAACGACCGGATTCAGAATATGTTAATCTTACGACACTTCACGGAGAAACTGTTTACATTTACAAGTTTAACCCTAAAATTAAAATTTGTCAGTTTTGTCTGGAATGGCTTCATATCGGGATTTTAGAGGACTTACATAGTCACATATGCGATAACAAAGAAAAATTTAAACCGCAGCTATAAATAATCTGAATTTATGTTTTTCCATCAGTGTTAATTCAACATTTGAGACGTAAGGAGTTAAAATGGATCCCAACAACGTGTTTGATACTAAACCTACCATCTACGAAAAGTCGACTAAAGCTATTCGCTCAGAATTGAACTTAGTTGAAGTTCCTGCAACAGACGTTAGTACATCTTCTAGTACAGAATTTGTACAGTGTTTTCCTCTTGGAAGTATCAAAGAAGATTACAATCCTATAGAATTTCAATTCCATACAGACAGTTACATTTCCTTAGCAGAATCTTTTTTAACATTAGGTGTTCAAATAATTAAAAAGGACGGAACTTTATGCGAAGCTGCTGATCAAGTTGCTCCATCAAACTTGTTTTTTCATTCGTTATTTTCAAATGTACAATTGTACTTAAACAATGAGCTAGTTTGTGATTCAAATTCAATGTACGCTTGGAGTGCATATTTACAGCGATTACTAGGATCTAGTTCACTCGAAAAGAATGGATTTCTCCGAGAAGAATTTTATTACCCAAACGAAATTCCAAATACATTTAGTACAACAAGTGATGCTGGATTCAAAACAAGATATGAGAAAGCAAGGTTGTCGACTCAATTCTTCATGATCGGAAAACCATTAGTGAATTTCTTTAATCAAAATCGATATTTACCTCCTGGCACTGACATACGTCTAGTTTTAAGACGCAACATACCGGAATTTTACCTAGACTGCGCGACAGATTCAAAAGCAGGCTTTAACGGTTGTGCCTATAAATGTTTGATCACAGACGCAGTATTTCACACTGCAAACAAAAATGTTACACAAGAAGTAGTACTATGGCATCGTAATCAATTGGTTGCTAACGAAAGTTTCAAATATCCTACAAACGAAATTCAGATAAAAGCTTTTTCTACACCGAGTGGTTTATCGTCAGCCACATCTGGGTCTTTACTTATGGGCAAAATTCCAAAACTAATTGTAATTGGTTCTCTGGATAGTGAAGCTTTTAACGGCAAAATGTCAAAGTCGGGATTTAATTTTGAAAATATGGATATGTCAGAATTAAGTATAAGTTGGAATGGAAATAATATGGAACATCGAGTATTTCCATTTAGCTTTAAAAATAGCGACACAGCGGGTGTTGATAACTATTTATTTGGTGTTCAGTCATTGAGAAAGACGGCTGCGAATTACGTTCTTGGAAACAATATAAACGTTGACAACTATAACAAAGGTAAGTTATCAAATATACAAATTAATTAAATCATCTTTTGTTAAAACAATTAACTAATTTTTAACTTTCTCATATTTTAGGAAACGTACTAGTCGCAGTAGAATTATTGCCTAACGACGGAAATTCCCTCACTCTGAATCGCCAAGGACAAATTGTTGTAAATATTAAATTTAAGAAGCCGCTAACAAAAGCAATCACTACACTGCTTTTCTGTCAATACCAGTCTTTATTTCACATTGACAAAAACAAGCACGTCACTCAGCAGGATTGAAAATGAATTCCACTTCTATTGAACACGCATTCAAAAAATTGTTTTACGGTCTTGATTTGAATATACCGATATATGTTGTAGCAGCCGACACTTTATTCGAAGATGTTAAATTTGATAGGTTCCCAATTGCAATTGTACAGAATACAGATTTAAGTACCAACTTTGGATTACATTGGTTGGCCTATTTTATATTATCTGAAACGGAATGCGAATATTTTGATAGTTACGGATTAGAAATTACCAAATATCAAAATTTACAAAGACCTACTCAAACAATTGTTGCTGAAAATTGTACCCAATTACAAAATAATCATTCATTTGTCTGTGGAAATTATTGTATTTATTATTTATATTCGCGTATAATAGGAATTCCGTATAATAAAATACTTGATTCATTTACATCAAATACATTGAATAATGATACTAAGGTGAAACAATTTGTTAGATCAATACCAAATTTTAATCCATTTTCTATATATAAGTTTAATCAAAAGTGTTTAACTAACAAATGTAAAATAAAATGTACTGTGAATTGTTATTGTATTTAGTTAATAACAAAATATTACCACTTTAAAATGAATAAATACATTTGAATTCCTAAAAAACTGTGTCAGTGTTTGTTCTTTATTCATCATGGATACTATTCATTTTGAGCTCATTCATCCTTTTACGGCATCTGTCGTTGGTTGCACTGGTTCAGGAAAAACATTCATGGTCCGCGATTTCATACGACGACGAAATTCAATCATAAGCAAACAAATTGATAAAGTAATTTATGTGTACTGTGATCACCAACCAATATTTTATCAAATGCAAGCTGAAGATCCAAATATTATATTTACACAAAATATTAAGGACATTGAGCATCTAGCTACCGATTCATCGCTTGTAATTTTAGATGATCAAATGGATTTGATTACAAAGGGCGAAAACTTTGATTTAATTAATAGATTCTTCATTAAACACGCCCATCATCGTGGAGTCAGTATTTTGCTCATTTTACAAAACGCATTCAAGAAAGAACTACGTGAAATAAATATAAACTCTCAATACCTAATACTTTTCGACAGTCCTCGAGATCGATCCACAGTGCGACGACTAGCCGGACAAATTTGCCCCAGTCGAGTAAAATATCTACAAGACGCATACATAAAAGCAGTGACGTTACGCAAATTTGGTTTCTTGTTTTTAGATCTTCACCCTCGTAGCAATAATACAAAGTACTGGGCGCGATCACATATTTTTCCAGACAATGATTGTGAAGTCTATATTCCGCAATGACGTGTGCATTAGAAACGCAGTGTGAATTCTTATATAAATTAAGTACTAGTGACAATCAACTAGGTAAATATATTAAAAACGCGAATAACAATCAAATTTTAGCAATTGTAGAGTGTTTAAAAAATTATCAGTTGTTTTGTGAGTTTAAAGAACTAAAGTGTAATAAAATAAACAGTTTAAATAAAAAACTAGCAAAAAATCCAAATAAATTAAAATCTATTATTTATAAAAATAAATTAATTGTTCGCGGAGTTCTAGCTCATATTTTTAAAAAGATTATTTTTGGCGAAACTGTGTTATGTGCTGCAAATAATGGCTAAAGTGATGAAAGTTATTGATCCTGAATTATATGATAAACTTATGAAAGTTTACTTAACACAGTTTAACACACAAGATTCAGTAGCTGAAAAAACTGAATTGCAACCCAGCCTTGATAAAAAAGAAAGCATACCTATTAAAAACACAATCAATAAAACAGTGAAAAGCGATTCTACCATCTATATAGCGTCAACACCAAACAATTGGGAATCGTTTATTCCAAAACAAAAAAGATCAAGACGGTAATCAGAATGGATCAAGACGAGTACTTTGAATCTCTAGAGTTTCCGAATTCTAGGTTGGAACAACCAAACAAATTTTGTTCGGTAGGTAAAACGTTTATAAATTTTAATTTCTAATCAAATTTATGTAATAATTACACTTATTTAATTTTTAATTTTCTAGTTTTTTCACTGTACCATGACCGGATGCTTATTTAAGAGCAGAACCCACAACGCATACCAATCACATGTTGAATCTGTTCATTTCTGCGGTGACTGTTGCATGTATTCGTGCGACAAGCTACGTCATCAGTGCTCAAAACCCAATCTTCGAGGGGGTCACGTGGATACAGGGCGTTCAATTGATTTGAGTTTCTGGAAAGAATATTCTAGAGCACATCTTTCAACACTTATTCATTACATCTACAAACCAACAAATAATACGCCACTAGTTGATATTGAAGATGCATTTCAACATGTAAATCAACCCGCTATCAAACTATTAGAACAGAATTTAGTAATTCATTCTGCATTACGCGTACAATTTGGAATGGATGTAATTATGGAGAAGGATGACACTAATGAGCAAGGACATCCACACGTTCTGAAAGAAAAAATTTATTTTAAAAGCTCCAATTTTGATTTGATACACAAAGAAGAAATAAATGACCTTCTGCTCAAGGCTGCCGACGAAATAATTCAAAAGAAGAATATCTTCACAGAAGGCGGAAGCGGATGGAATTTAAAGAACATTGATTCTGTACAAGTAAAAGTGGGTGAACTAAAAATGTTCAGTAACGCTCGCCCGCGAGGATATCTTGATATGCCTTTTCCGAAAAAAGGATTTCTTAACATAGTTAACCAAGACTCATTTTGTTTTCACTACTGTATTGCTGCTGGAATATATATGGAAGAAGTTAAAGCTAAACACCCCAAAAAAGTTGCTAACAAAAGCACTTGGCGTACATTTTGCAAAAATCCTAAAACGTGGGCGCCGTTTCTGAAGAATTTTAATTTTTCAATGATCCGTGAAAACGAAGGTGTTAATATTTACCGTGATATTCCTGCTTTTGAAGAAAAGAACAATATCCGAATTAATGTCTTTTCTCACAAACAAAAAGATGTTATACTTATTCGTAACAGCGACTACAAATCGGATCAAGTGATAAACCTATTTGTTATACATCAAAAAGCAGAAAACGGAGAAACAAATCATCATTTTGCGTTAATAACACAACTTAACAAGTTTTTGCGTAACTATAAACCTTTTACGGCATATTTCTGTCAAAATTGTTTTAGATTCTTCAAGCACCAGCGCGATCAACTTAGACATAGTTACGTATGTTCAGGAATCGGGCAGATTTTAGATTTTCCTGAAAAGAATTTTAAAGTGAAGTTTCAAAACCCTGAAATGACTCTAGTTATTCCCCAGATTTTGTACTTTGATTTCGAGAGCTTCTCAACACCTGTTTCACACAATGCAAAACAATCTTCAACCGTATATAATTCTGAATTTATCCCAGCAAGTTTCAGTATAGTGATTGTTAGCAACGTAAAAGGGCAACTAAAAGTAATTAATACTGAATATTACGATGGAGAAAATGTTATCAAAACATTCTTTGAACGCGTGTTTTTCTGGGCTAACAAACTTGTAACGGAAGTTCGAAATACCAACAATTTCACAATTCCTGATGCAGAAACACTCAAAAGACATGAAGAGGCCACACACTGTCAACATTGTAATCGGGAATTTTCAGTAAAAACAAACAAGAGAAGCTTTGATGAAGCATTTGATGATGACCTGGATGTGACATTCGGCGAGTTTGAAGAAGCAGTAGAAGAACTGAACGAGAGAAAGAAGAATTCGGCTTTGAAATGTTTCCATCACGATCACGTCTCGGGTGATTATCTGGCCGCTCTGTGCCAGAAATGCAATTTAAAAATTAAGTACAATAAAGAACTCGTTGCCGTGGCACATAACGCTAGTGGATACGACTGGCATCATCTTGTTTCTGGATTTGATTCAAAACTGTTTGACGCTAAAGATATTAAGATTCTCGCAAAGTCTTCAGAAAAGTTTTTGCAAATGACTATTAAAGCTAAAAATTTGTATCTTCCACCGCTTAAATCAAATTTCACATCTGAAGAAATTATTGAGGAAGATGAACCACCAAGAGTTAAAGTCCGATTCATAGACAGTTTCCAGTTTTTATCCGCGAGTTTAGCCAATCTCGCCACAGGACTTAAAAAGGAAAATAGCGATTGCTTTACTATTGTTGAACAATGCTTTAAAGAAATGATTCCGAATAAGAATATTATCGCAAATGAAAAACATCTCAATCTTTTGCTTGAAAAATTACCGTTTCCCTACTCATTCCTAACAGATGAATCAGTTTTTGAACCTGGTAACCCTATTCCTGACCGCGCTTGGTTTAAAAACGATCTGACTAAAGAAGATATTACAGATTCAGAATGGAGTAAGATGCAAGAAATTATTGATACGTTTGGTATTCCAGATTTTAAACAATACACCAAGCTGTATACTATATTAGACACGGCTTTATTAGCAGTAGTTTGGGAAAACTTTAGATGTAACGGACACGCGATTTACGGATTGGATCCGTCCTGGAAATGTACGGCTTCTGGTTATGGTTGGTCTTGTTTTTTATACACTACAAAAGTAGAAATTGGTGTAATAACTGACCCTGAAATGTATAAAATGGTCCGTGAAGGTATAAGAGGCGGTATTTGTTACGCCTCAAAGAAACTTGTTACAGCAAATAATAAACGAGCACAGGGTAACAAGTTCGACCCTTCGCAGCCTACGTCACATCTTCTATATTGCGACTACAATAGTCTGTATGCACATGTAATGAAGGGAAAGTTCCCTATAGATAGCTTTGAATGGGTGCCGAATGAAACTCTAGAAAAAATTAATTGGAACGATCCAAATTTCGGAGAAGATACAGACACAGGATATATTCTCAATGTGGATCTCGAATACCCTCCATTAGCTCAAGACGCTACAATAGATATGGCTCTCTGCCCAACAAGATCGCAAATTCATCTTGAAGAATTATCCGATGCTCAAATTAAAACAGTCAAAAGTCTTGGCCAACTTGGAAAATCGTTTATTTCACAACCAAAACTTATGCTTACTTGCTACGACAAAACTGCATACACTGTTCATTATAAAAGTCTACAATACTACTTATCGATGGGAATGAAGTTGAAAAAAATTAATCGAGGTTTTTGCTTCAGGGAAAAAGCGTTTATAAGACCTTATATTGAAATGAACCTAGAGAGAAGAAAGAAAGCAAAAAGCAAGTCGGAAAAAGACATGATCAAACTGCTGTCGAACGCAATCTACGGCAAATTCTTGCAATCAAATATGAACCTAATGGAAGTAAAATTTTGTTCAACACGCGCAGACGCGCTCAAAATGCTGGCAGGAGACCGTTGCATTGACTTTAAAATTTTATCAGAGACGCTTAGTTTCATGGTATTTAAACCCAAGATAGTTAAAATGGATAAGCCTTTATTATGCGGGCTTACAACACTAGAATATTCAAAGATAACTTTTTACCAAGGGTTTTACCAAGTTTTAAAAGGTGTCTTCGGTGCTGATAACGTGTCATATTGCTATGGAGATACTGACTCCCATATTGTAATTGTCATTGCAAGCGACAAGGACTATTTTAATTTATTAATTCAAAATAAAGCCCTATTCGACTTTTCAAAAATTTGTGAAAATCACGAAATTTTTAGAGTTAATTCGGAAATGCCTAATTTTAGATTGGAAAACGAAGGTGTTTCTGGGTTACTTAAGATAGAATCGTTAGACATTAAACGCGTCTGCTGCCTCAAGGCTAAACAATACGCAATAGAATACTTTGATAGCACCTATGATTTACGTTGTAAAGGCATTCCAGCTAGAAGTTTGAAAAATTGTAATTTTGACACTTATGCTGATATCGTTCTCAACCCTAAAGTAAAAAAATTAGAAGTTAATTGTATACGTAGTAAAGACCATCGTATATTTAAAATGACTATCGATAAAATTGCTTTTCATTCTCTTGATGTGAATCGTCACTATACAGACATGAATATTTCGTTTCCACTGGGGTATCACAAACTTTGTGAATAATCGAATAAGAGTTTATTCTAAAACAAACAAAAAATATTTTATCCTCATCGTAAAAATTATTGTAAATAAAACAAAATATTTCATCTGTGGTGAATAAAATTAAAGGACGAAACTAAATTTAAAATGTTAAATTGAATTGTCAACGATAAAAATAATTTTGACGATCGTATATTACAAATAAAACATTTTATCTTTTGTAAATAAAATTATATATTTTAGCAGTATAAATACTTAGGTTATTTCAGACATTTTATCACATTCGTCTAACAGAGTTACTCTGAACAACAAGTTAATTTTATAAAACAAACCTTGTACGATTATCATGGCTGGACTTCAAACATACAACGCCGCTGTGGCTCAATCATGGAGTGGGAACGACGGTGGTTACGAAAAAACTAATATCTGGAGCTACTTCACTAAACCTGATTCGATTGTGGTAAGTATTCCTAATTTAAATATTATTTCTTGTATTCGTAAACTATTAAATTGAATTTGTTGTATAGATTGCGCCTAATTTGCTTGTCCGCAAAGATTTTGATTTCAACCGGTCCACTAATTTCATTCATCTTGGAAGAAATCGTAATGGAACAAACTGTTCAGCTGTTTCTTTTTCGAAACATGAAGGTCGAGCTGTTTCAAGTTTGATTAAAAATGTGCTGACACAAAAAGCCATTCAGATTGAAGAGGGAAAACACAGCTATGAGGTTGTTGTAACTATAAGCGGAAAAGAAATTGCAAAATCGTCTCAAGATGTAACTAAACGCCCGTTTTGGGATTCTAATGCAGCATCGCTTGCTTCAATCAAAATGAAAGTTTCATTCAACCAACTCGTTGGCGATTACCAACTCTCAATTCTTGTTCCCGTGTCTCCTGAAATCAGCATGAAGCATCGGGGTTGGGCGGGCCCTGTAGTTACATTATCTGCTTCAGAAATGGAGAAGATGGATAAATATTTTGATAATCTTTATGAATTATAAAATGTTATTCTTAAAAACTATTTTCATGTAATTGCATACTTTAATGTAGAATTTTAAGCTAACTATTGTAATAGATGAATAATACATAAATACAAAAGGTGGAGGAATATTTCAATAATCTTAATCTTTATGAATTATAAAGTGTACAATTATAAACTAACCATTGTAATGCGATGAATAATACATGAATAAAAAATACAAAACCATGAAAAGAGCAAATTTGGAGTTTCTAACTTTTATTTTGCATAAATCATATTATTTACAAAGGTTTTATATCAGTAGTATACAAGTGAGGATAATTGCATATATACTATAATATACTACTCAGATATAATCACTGTAATGAGCGCATAATATTCTAAGAAAGAGCAAATTGGGAGTTTCTATCTTTTATTTCGCATAAATCATAATATAATTTATAAAGGTTTCGTATGAGTATACAA
Source organism: Dicyrtomina minuta (assembly GCA_949802685.1). Taxonomy (NCBI): domain Eukaryota; kingdom Metazoa; phylum Arthropoda; class Collembola; order Symphypleona; family Dicyrtomidae; genus Dicyrtomina; species Dicyrtomina minuta. Next base: position 1,270,260 of record OX461808.1, on the reverse strand, counting down.
GTGAGAATAATTATTAAAATGTTATTCATTATAACTAATATTAATATGTAATTGCATATATACTATAATATACTATTATGAGTTAATCAATGTGATGGATACATAATTTGGATTTTCTTTTTTTTATTCCCATAAACCATACCAATACATTCCCATAACCACATATTATTTACAAATGTTCCATGTTGGAAGCATACAAGATAAACCATACCAATACAGATTTTTTCCCATAAGCACATAATATTTACAAATGTTCCATGTCGGAAGTATACAAGTAAAGATAATTCTATTCATTATACAATGCTTGCGTTCGAGTTGCTCAGCTGCAGTTGTCTTTCACCTTACTCCACCAGACCTATTTAATACAAATCAAACACTGAGTATATATACATATATTAAATTGGAGAGACAATGTTTTAGTTACACACCTAATAGTCGCTCAAAGTCAGCAAAATCGTCAACTTCAGAATTATAAAGAAGATTATTTAAATCTAAATAATTTAGACTCGAGTCGGATGGACCGGGTTCAGCTAATCCTAGTGGAAATTGGTAAGGAGGTATTGTGGTTGTTGCTTGTGGCACGGGGATTGTTTCCCCTCCGAACTGAGCCATAACAGGGTCATTGGGTATATAGACGTCTGTGTTATTCCCAATTTTGTTTTCGAGATTAGTATACCGTCTTTCAATGCTTTCTAACGATTTTCCAAATCCCCAAAATCGTTTTCGTAGCTCCTCTGTTTTTTGTTTGAGCCATTTGTACTCCTGCTTCAATAAATCATCATCAATAGGTTTTGTTTTTTTAATATATTTGCGTTTTTTCAAACCAGAATTAAAGCGCTCCATTTTAATCATTTGCTTTCCCGAAGTTTTCCCCGTATTAGCCTCTCCACCACTTGTTACTGTTTGCGAATCTTCAGGAATGCCTAGTTCCATCAGCTCTTCGGAACTGAGAACATCCGACTTCCTCCATTCGGCAATAAGGTTTTGGGATATGGTAGTTGCATCATCCTCTGTGAGAGTTGTAGACGACAATTCAGGAACTGAAAATTTCAAAAGAAAATTTAATTACAGCTGACGAATCATAGACATATAAAAAAGTGTGAATACTAAAATATCTTACGTTTTTCTATTTTCACACTACACTGTTTTACAATGTTTGGCAAAATATTAAGCCCTGTCAGTGTTTTGATACCAGTATCGTCGCATGAGTTTCCGATACTCATGGGACAAAAAATTATATTCCAGTTGGGTGGAGTGGGGTACGTTAGATGGTAAATTTTAACCATCAAAGTATTGCATACGGAATTGAAAAAACATGTCAAATGAAATTCATGTTGACAATTGAGTCTCACAATGTTTTGATCGACTTTGGTAATATAATCAGATTGTAGAGCTTTCAGCTCATCAACAATACAGAAATAATCGGAATTTTGTGTTTTGCTAAACGGAGTGGCTAATTGATCAAATCTGTTTAATTTTACGTTTGGTTGGAAATAAAGCGCGTCAGCGCAAATGCAACAAATTCGCTGCATTGTGATATCCTACAAAGATGTCAAGTGATTTTTTAATTTCAAGTTACTCGAGTTTTTATATAAATGTTCATCGATGTAGAAATTTTATTTATCTACATTAAATATACATACTACAATAAAATTAATTAATTATTTATTTACAATGAGGAAACAGTTTTTATTTTCAATCCGGTCATTTACATTTAATTTCGCATATTAGCTAAAAATTAGTTAAAAAGGAAGTTATTTTTTGTATTGAGTGCGTCTTTATTTGCTCATGTGTTTTAAAAGTCTGCTGGTGGTTAGCAAGTGCGTACAGAAAAAAATCAAATTTAAAGTTTAGTCTTTTAAAATATATTCAATTGTACAGATCTCGCATTGTGCTTTAAATCGATATATTGCATGATTTATTTCATTTACGTCATTTCTTAGTTTTAAAATTCATACAATTATGTTTTCATTCAAAATTATTTGATTTAAAAAGTCTGGTTTAAGGCATATATAAAGAAGGTCAGTCGCCCCCTATTTACTTATATAGGTACCTATGTGTATAGCATGTGTGTGTGTGCGGGAGGGCAGAGTCCCGCTAACTTTTAATTGTTGTACGGCGTGAGCAAAGGGAGAGAGACTGCGAGAGAGATCGAGACTGAAGTGGAACCGAGACCGAGATCAAGACTGAAACCAAAATCTTGGATTTTGAAGAGAGAGAGAAGACTGACTGAAAATATGGGTGAGTTAATTTTTTATTAATAATAATTTTGTATATCGTGAGTGAAGAAACAAATTAATCCATTTCCAATTCAAGATAGATTCAAATCAAGCTGTCGTCACATAAGAAACATGCGTAAAATGTTAGTTTTTGAAAAGTGTAGAATGTTATACTTGCATGGTTTCAAAAAGTGTCATATGTTTTGTTTCCATATTGTTCTCTTTATATGATTTCGAAAAGTATAGTATGTTCTATTTACGTGATTTTGAAAAGTGTAAAATGTTCTAATTAATTTCAGCATGTAGCAAGTGTGTTACTGACAAGAGACTGTGGGTCGAACTCACCAATCACACTAATGTATGTGTGAGTCGGCTCTCGTCACTTGGTTCGCGAGTTGTCCATGTCGTGTCGGAAGTAAGCGGGTGTGACCCTGTTGTTGAGTCCACCAAAAACAACTATTGTAAGTTTTTTTTTAAAAGTCCAAAATGTTTTGTTTACATGTTTTTAAAAAGTGTGAAATGCAGCTTTTGAAAAGTGTAGAATGTTGTATTTTGATGTTTTTGAAAAGTGTAAAATGTTCTAATTCCATGTTTTTGAAATGCGTAAAAATGTTCTATTTACATGTTGTTTTTTGAAAGACGTAAACTGTTCTATTTACTTGTTTTTGAAAGGCGTAAACTGATCTATTTACATGTTTTTGAAAGGTGTAAACTGTTCTATTTACATGTTTTTGAAAGGTGTAAACTGTTCTATTTACATGATTTTGAAAGGTGTGAACTGTTCTATTCACTTGTTTTTGAAAGGTGTGAACTGTTTTATTTACTTGTTTGTTTTTTTTTGGAAAATGTAAAATGTTCTATTAATCCCGTGTTTAATTGATTTCAGGGCTTGAGATTGGGCTTCCGATTGGGCTCATATGCCTCGGCATAATAATTTTATTATTATTTTGGTGGCTTCAAAGACGGGGATCCGGGGATGACTATGGGGAACTGTTGGATGAGGCCGTGAACGATGGGGGTGAGGATGTGATCCATGCTATGCCCGAACATCAACAGCAGCCTCCGCTTCCTCCGCTTCCGGTGCTCACCCCCGCATCAGGAGTAATTGTTTAATTACGTTTTTATTTATAAATAATATTGAAAATAAAAATGTATGAATTTTCTTAAAAGTTGTCTCATGCTCTGATTTCATGCAAATATTTAAGTATAGTTTATAGTGAATTAGCATGAAAATCTTTCGGTATATAGTAGCGTTTCCTCACATCTTTTGCTTTGGTGTAAACTATTAGAAAGTCATCCCCCCCCCCCCCCCTTGGTCAATATTAACATACCACAAATTAATATGTTATACCGTCTGCGAAGAATCAAAACGATCCAAGTCAAATTTAAACTATGGTCAAAATTAGCTATGCCGTGAAAACAAAATGCGAAACTTACGTAAAATGTTAATTAAGAGTTCTTAAAAATGTTCTATATTCATGTTTTTGAAAAGGTGTTAAAAGCAAGACGTGCTATTTATGTTTTTAAAAAGAGTCAAATAATCAGTTATTTTTTTTATTTTAGTATAGGATTAGTTTAAAAAACATTATTTATTTGACTCTGTAAAATCATTGCAACTGATGCGACATTTGTATCCCGCTCGGTCGGATCCCTACTTGATCCATCTAATCAGTACGCGGGAGCTATTTGTCTTCCGAAAGGCCGGAGAAAACGCAGGTTAATCCATTTCAATTGCTTCTTAGCATACTGGCAAGTAACTATTTTTCATTTGGAAACACCGTTAGCGAATTGCTTGTCTCCCTCTTCTGTATTCCTTTCTTCTATTGGTAATTGTATGTATTCTTCGAATTCTTTAAAACCAATCGACTGAAGAATACCTTGTACGAAATTCATGCTGAAATATACAATGAAGCGACTCTTTATTTATGCGATGTATTTTATTACAGAATAATAGTTGTCATGTATTTGTTTGTTTCAGATATCGTCTGTAAAGAACCAAAATGACCCCTATCCAATTTGAGCCACAATCAAAATGAGCTATATATGTGATATAAACAAAATGCAAAACTTGCGTAAAATGTTCTATTAACGTGTTTTTGAAAAGTGCAAAATTTTCTAATTAAATGTTTTCAAGACATGTTTCAAAGTTTTTGAAGTTAATGGATTTTGTTTTTAGCTACAAATGGATATGGGTCACTTTGGTTCTTCACAGACGAAATCCTATAACATTACTAATAATCTACTAAAACTGATTTTAATATATAAATAGTTTTCTTACTTTGTCACGAACAACAGATTCTTTATACACATGAAGTTCTTCCCTCAATCCGTTCCCAAGCATTTCATCAACTCTTTGAAAACTCCTATTTTTCCAAAAATATCCTTAGGCGCTTGGATTGAGTGGCAGATGACATTCTCAAACCTCATGGGGCCCACCCAAATGTGACACGGATTATTTGACGCTGTGCTCATTTTCAGAAACGTACTGTGATTCTGAAGCAGAAATAGAAATACTGTTTAAAGATTGGATGTGGTTTTTGATTTCGGGGAGAGGAACATTTTAATTGTTCGGCGATTAAGTCAGAATGAGTTTCTCGTGTTTGAAAAAAGAAACTTGAATAGAGTGAATTACTTTTCTTCGGTCATTAGGATGAAGTTTATTTGCTCTTAAAGAATCATCGACATCAAGAGCAGCGTGGAGCTCAGAGTTACTTCGGGGTGACAACTGTTCGTATTCCACGTCCTTATTGTTAGATAGCATCAGGTTTAATATTTCTTTAGTTGTTGGGTGAGAGACACATTGATAGTCATCAAATTTAAATCGCTTTGACGATTCGTTTGATTGTAAGGACGGATTTTTGTGAATTGATTTATCAATGAGAACATTCTATAATACACTTTCTATGTAGTAATTTGTTCCAGCATCAATCACAGGTTGTTTCCCCTCCAGACAGAGATTTTCAATCTATAAATACAATGTACAAGCAAGTAGAGGCAAATGAAATTTATATTATGTCTCTATTATACCTTGCTAAACAAACATAATTATTTTATATCATATACTCGTATATATAATGCATTCCATCAATAATAATATCAGACTAAAGCTTTTAAAAACTTACAATAGGTAGAGCAATGTTTCGAAAATTCTTCACATCAAAATTTGGTGAGAGGATCAATAATAGAAAACATATGATGTAGGATTCCGTGAGTTTCTTCTATTGTTACTTTATTCGTCAAAATATCGAGTCCTTTGTAAACCTAATAGAGCATTGCATTACAGCATAAAAGTAAAATTACTTAATGTACAAATTCATAATATTCTGCGAATTATAATGTGTTTAACATTTATTTTGATGATCAAAATATTATTATTAAAGATTTATTCTATTTGCCTCAAATGCATAGAATCTGCGGAAATAACTTCTCCATTAAATCTGGATGCTACATCTACTGCAAGTTTCGTCTTTCCTGTTCCAGTTGTACCAAGTACAACCACTACTGGAACCGGAACAGATCCTGATGCTCTGACCGAGAATGGAATTATTGTGAGGACTGTCAATATATCTAAGGACAATGCCATTCTTTTAAATAGACTAACTATTCTATTCTTTAAATAACTCATTTACATTCCTTATTCACAGTGGGCTTCACAGAGAGCGTTATTAAACACGAACGAAAGATTTGACTGACATCGGAGCACAAGTCGATCGATTAGAACTCCGAAACCGAGAGAAACTAGTTCTAGTACCAATGCTTGCCTACGGCAGGAGTCTGACAATGTGGTAACTAGAAAATGCATGACGTAAAATTATCCTGTTTGTAAAGATATGCAACTAGCGCAATTTGTATGTTTTAAAATCACGTAATTAGAATATTATGTATATTTTAAATCTAAACTAAACTTTTTATAATCAAAAATCCAAAATTTTGTAAAAAACATTTTTCGTCTATTAAAAAATCAGGATAATGCGAAATTTTAAATTTTTTGTGAAATGATAAAATAATACAAAGGTTTTTAATATATATACGATAAAAATTTTAAAAGTTTTTAAAACCTTTGTTAAATAAAACATTTTACACTTTTTTAAATATTTACAAATAGATAATTTTGACTTTTAAAACCAGTTAACGATACAATCTAAAAAGTTTTTAAAACAATTATTCGGAACATCTTGCAATTTTCCTAAAATAGGTTAATCTGATGGTCTACTCGATTTTTAAAACTAATGTAGAACATTTTGCAATTTTAAAAAAATTATTAAAAATTATTTACATTTTCCAAAAATTTTGAAAAATAATAAGTTCACACATATTAATAATTACTTTTATATATTTTATTATAATGATAGTATTAAAATAACAGCATAACGTTAGTTTAACCTGTACCCGGACATGATGTCCCAAATTCAATATAGTTATTATATAGATGGAATTGTTTGCTGTATTTGGAACTGAAAGTTAAAATTTCAAAGAATAATAATGAAATGAGCTAAAATGTCGACTCAACAGATTTTAAAATACCATTGGGGTATCTGACGCAGGTAGTATGCGAAATCCCCTGGAATGAAATATTTTGGAGAGCAGAACCTGGTACATTATAGTATATCGGTGTAAGTTGGTTCTGCATTTCTCGAGACTGAAATTTAAAAAATTATAATGTTCATGTTACATTATACAATATTAGGAATACCTACATAGCACACTAGTCACAAAAACAAAAATCACAATTACTCACCTGACCTGGTTCAATTGAGTTGACCAATGGAGTGCGTCCCCTGGCAAAAGTGTCCATTTCAATTCTCTCTTCTGGTTTGCGATGGAAACGAACTCCCAACGCCCGTTCCTGGAGTGACTGTTGACGACTAAGCAGTGACGTGGCCTCACCAAGCCGAATTGAAACTGATCTTCGTTTAAACCAACAGTAAAGCATCATCGCGAGACTGATGATTAATCCAGCCCCGGCTAATATTCCAAGAATTGTAGGAAGCAGAGACGAAGTAGCAATAGTGTCTGGTCCCAGTGTAGTTGTCGTTGTCATCGTTGTTGTACACGGAGTCTCGGTGGTTGATCCCCCATCAGTGGAAGCGTTACAACCCAGTAACCCGGTAATAATTCGATAGACAGGCAGACCAATTCCCGGGTCCTCTACACAGACGTTGGTTTTGTTCTCTAGTAGAAGATAGTACAGTCCACAGGTCTCAGTACAATTGAAGCATGATGAAAAGCGGTCGCAGACTGAAATTAACAAGAAACTACATGTAATATTTTTATAAATTTGATTTTAGCACATTTATCAATCGGAATATGGGGAATAATTCTCTAGTATTCTAAATAACTTACTCATTTTGGGAATATCTTGTAGTTTCTTGATCCGAAATTAAAAGTTTTGATTCGATTGGGATGAAAGAAAGAGTAAGAATGAGACATACTATATCGCTTCATAGTCCGAATTGCAAAGTCCAGACTTGTGAGTCATTCGGTGTAGACAAAACAAAATATTAATTACTGATCAATTCTATTATTTTAATCGGTGCCGAAGAGAACCACACAGAGTCTACACAGAGTGTGGGAATCGTTGAGATTTGCCGCCGTCAGAACTTTTTTCATACTTGGTACACTATAAATTATGTATGTATATGCCGTCAACAGGATGCTATATAGTTATATCCTTGCTTATACGATGGTCGGTGGTCTGATTAAATTTATGCGTTTGTTTATTTGGCTTACTGTAAAGAATGTAACTGGAGACTGGAGTCTCATGCATTACTTTTTATTGTTTGTGAGAGTTTGCGGTCGAGAATATTTGATTCCTTTGACAAGCGAGGGGCTCTGCATAAATTATACAAGATTTTTAGAAATTTGGAGCGGGTACTACTTTGAAATTCGGTGCGGGTACAGGCTTCGGTTAGGTTAGTTTAGGTTAGGTTAGGTTTAGGTTAGGTTAGGTTAAGGGTATTATGTAGGGGGGGAGGCATCCATAGATGATGTTACAACGGGGGTCGGTTTAGTGGGGATATGACGTCGCATCGGGGGGTCGGCTTGGTATGTCCGTAGGGGGTGGGGTTGGGAGGAAATCCGCCAAAACGTCGCTTTAATAATATATGGTGCATTTGAACCAGTATTTGCGTATAGTCTGTCTGGCAATGTAACTGATAATTATTCAACTGTTGTTGGTGCTCCCAATTTCGAGAACAGGTTTGACATCGAAGGAAATTTCGCGAGGGTTACGGGGGGCTTAAGAGCAGATGTTTTTAATGTAAACCAAAATGGAAGAGTGGGCAGAATTGAGGCTGGTGGAGGAAATAACGTCCTCGTGATTTCATTGCAAAATAACGAAACGTCTCCAATATACACAATTGACCTTTCCTCTTACGTGTCCGCTGCTGATTCTAACGATGGGGCTACATTCCGGTCGGAACTTAGCGGAAATTTTACGCACTTCTACGGCCCTGCGCCTGCAGTCCAATTTATAGCAGCTGCTTGCACAACAAAACTCATTTACCTGGATGGGGACAACAACGTTGAGCTTTTGCCATTACAAAATGGAAATCGAATCAGGATCCCGAGAGTTGAATCCCCTGCCTGTTCCTATGACCTCGTTCTCCACCTTCCCGCCCACCCAACCAACCGCCAGGTGGTGAATGGTGCACACAGGGGGGTATTCAAGTACGTCGTGCCTTCATTTGGGTCGGAATTTGTGATCCACCGACTCGTGAAAAATGTGACCACAGCAGAAGATTTAATTGAGTTTGAAGAAGACGTGACTCAACTTTTTGCTCTGAATGTGACGCTCTTTGAGATTAAAGACATCGCGTCGGACTGGAAAAATCAAAGGGTCACCCTCACCTACTCAGACGGTCAAGTTTTGTCCTTTCAGATCCTATACGTCACGTCCGAGGACACACTCGCCCCTTTGCAACTCTCAGATGACGATGTTAAAGAGGTCAACATAGCTAGGAACAAGACGTCGTCTTTAACAAATGAGGAAGATTCTGTGTTTGAAAACACTGACGATGCATATGACGCGAACGACGGCGAAGAGGAACACACCACAAGTCGGAAATTCCCAGAATTCCACTACAATTTCATAACGAAAGACGGCCACACAATTACTGTAAACTACCTCGGAGGGATTCACGCAGTGAATTCAGTGGAAGGACTATTGGCTACAGATAAAGTATTTGACCTGATCCAGGCCCATGTGGAGCATGTAAATGATTTGGGTATGACAGCTATCCTAAGCACATTAGACGAGAAGAGCAACCAGGCGCAGTTCATTTAAATTGGAGGAGACGACGAAATGGACTTTCTTATTAATCAGGACAGCGTAGAGAGCCACCTGGTGGGAAATGCGATGGGCGACAGGAATGTATTTTACATCGCCCCCACCCTCAACAACCACCTGGTATACATCTACCTCCCAACCTCCTCCCCCATCAGTCAACTGTCAAACGCGGATGACCCTAGTTTAGAATATTCCGATTACGATGAACTGATGGCTGACTTGAACGAGCGGAACAACGCAGGAGAAAACAAGCTTCAATTTTCGAGTCTGTACGACCGTCGACCCCCTCACGTGGACCCTGCCCTCTACGAACCACAGATTTACATCCCCACTATAGAAGAAGTTAAGGGTGATCTCGTTATAACGGCGGAGTACGATGCGGAGCCCCATTCAGCCCAGAGCAACAGGAGCTTGAGAGTGAAACGCGACGGAAGGAACATCCCCGAGGAAAGAAAGAAGGAAACTGTCGTTTTTGTGAACGGGGTGGAAGACTACGAGCGTCTTAAGGTGAAGCTTTTTTCGATTCTCTACGAAATTAATTGGGACTCGGAGCCTATTCCTCGAAATTCTCACCCAAACGAAGCTGACGACGCAGACTTGTTTCAAGAATCACGAGTGTGGACACTTCGACCACAGCAGTTCCACTTACAGCAAAATGGTCATTTTGAGCAGGATAATAAAGATACTGGTGAGGAATGTGGGTCTGAGGTTGATGAGAATGAATACCTTCGTAAAAACGGAACGGACACGGAGTCAGCTGAGAACGGAGAAGACAAGGATGAACTCCGTGTTCAAAGTACGAAATGCGGGAAGAGGACTGCTCCACATTACGTCACCATCCTTTCGTATGCAGATATACTGGAGTACGGCGTCGCAGATGTCCCAGTGGATCCTCACCCACAGCTGACGAGCAGAGAAAACATCTACGCCTCCGGCGACGACATCCTTCTCACCAACAACCTTCCACTGCCCGATTCAAACCTCTACACAAAGTACCTCAGTCCTTCTTCCCCAGATGATTTTGGAGATGCCCTTGGGATCTCGATTGTTCTCGTTGGAATGAAGAAAGCCATGGAAGCCAAAAACCTGACGCTTGCTTTCACCCTCACGGACCCTTTAAACTCGACTCGGACCAAAAGTAGCCTCCAAGTAACAACTGAAAATATCACGAGTGTCCTCCCCGACGTTGCGGTTGCCCAGAAGCAATTTACTGAGGCTCATGAGCAGTTTGAAAGTGTTCTAGTCCAGGTCCAATTCATTCAGCAAAATTTCCTGTCCGATTTGCAGACGAGCACAAATGCTTCCGAGGGGGTTGAGGCCGCACAGCAGGACTTTATTTCCTATTACCCAAACTTGACACATTATTTTGACGTGGTTCGTAAGAAAGAGACTGGGTTTGGCTTTTGGCATTTTTGGTTCCACAGAAATCATAAAAAGGCACTCGATGGGGTCACGAGCGCGGAACGACAACTCAACGCGTCCCATTCCAATGTAATACTTGCCTACGATGCCTTTAAAGATGCGGAACGGAGATTTAATTCTAGGACTGAGGCTTTTGTTCGAGCCGAGCAAGAGGTTAGGGAGGTGGAAAATGATTTCCAATCCAGTTATCAGAATTTGCAGCTGGCCATAAAGCAGTTGGAAGATGCAAAATCAAGTTTTACAATGAGTAGTGAGCGTTTCTGGGGTGCCGTAGGGAATATGAAGGAATCCGAAAATGCATTTCTTGCCGAGTACGGGTTGTACACGGGAGCATTAGAAGAGGACAGCTGTTGGCATCCCACGACTCTTATTTATCCTGATTTGTATATTTCTTTCGGCGCTGTGTCTCCTTGTACTCGGCATCCTTCTGCCTGCTGAACGCCTTGGGTCCAGAGCAGCCAATTGGCTCCCACATTCGCTCCGGCCTCAAAGGTCAGAGTTCAAGCTCCACATTTCGTAACAAGCAGCTTCACTTTATTGCCAAGTTCAGCCAAACTCATTTTTGAAGGGCATTACTGCTCACTCCAAGTCCACGCCCACCAAGTCCCTCATTGGTGTACCTTCCGCCAATGCGGAGGACTTGTTTCTATTTTAAAATGTATGAAGGGGCAAAGCAACAAGGATGAAACTGGCAATAGCTTAAGTTTCACAACTTAAAATCCTTGCCAAGTAGCCGCTCTATACATTTTGAATTAAAAACCACTCGTTCGCATTAGTAGAGGGTATACTAATGCGGGACTTGATGAAAGTTGAATTGAATTGGACGAGAATGCCTTCAAAATATTAGCTTAACTTAATTTGACAATAGGTCCACTGCACTTATTCTCACATGCTTATTGTTTTTTTAAACCTTTTGCATTTACTTTTAGGTCAGAGGTCAATTCAGTTATAAGTTTAAACTCTTGTTTTCTATCCATCCCCATTCCGGATTCAGATTCTGTTTCGTCTAATCCAAACCAAATGTTGTGAAGATGTTGACCACATCAAGTTGATTACTGTTTATTGTCATGGATGTCTCCCCCCCCCTGCCCCCTGTATTTGTATAAATTTTTTCAACAAAAAATTAAATTTTTTTAAAAAATACCTGTTTTTATTTTTAAAGGCCAGAACCACATAAGTACATCTCCTTGTGAAAAACCAAACAACTTATATTAATATGATATTTTGTGAACCTAGGGTATTGAATTTTAAGAGCTTCTTTTATTAATGACCATATAAAAGACTTTATTCAAATAAAACACATTACAATTAAAAATTTCCTGTTTTGAGTACTTTTTAATAAGCCCATGCTCATTTATTAGCCATTTTCCAGCTACATTATAATATTTAACTTCTAGAACACACCCAATCCCGGGAAAGAAAACGTAAACTGCTTTGAGTAAATGCTGTTTGTAAATTTCATATTGGAAATAATTTACTCGGTAAAACACAGAGCTGAAGCAGCCTTAGCAGTAATACGAGGTAGTGCCGGTAGTGGGGGACAGCTGGAAATCTGCAAGTACAGTAAATCAATTATACAAATTATTTAACTTGATTCGGATTTATCAGTTCACTTGTTTTCGAAGAATTGATTTTTAAGTTCGCGCCAAATCCAAATTTTAAATGTGCAACCTGAAACTTATTTCAATTCTACATAGATGGTACTTAATTCAAATTTGCTTTTAAAGTAAAAAGAAAGAGATTAGATTTTTGCTCTAAGCGAATAGTGGAAGTTAACAGAGTTGATCCTTGGACGACGATATATTACTTTGTGTGACACTAAACGCAATTCAACATGTCTAGAATAATGTGGATGTTTCGGTGCCGACAAAATGGGAATTAAAAAAATTGAAATGAAAAATGTCTAAAAAGCGTTGCCGTTCTTAATGTAGTCGATGTGGGTGGGTAGGTGGGGAGCAGAGATGAGGCGCTCTGGAAACTGTGTCCGCCAAAGGATCGCCTCTTCTCAGTAGAAGCAGTACAATCCACAATCCTTTTTTAAATCTTTTCCTAAGCATTTGAATGCAGCATTTTGCACACTTCAAAAGCATGTAAATAGGAAAAAAATTCACTCTCAAAAAGTGTGTAGATGGAGCATAATATGCCATTTTGAAAAAATTGTAGATAGAACAATTCAACACTTTTGCGGCAGACGTAGACAAATCATTTTGCACACGTCATACGCATGGCAATAGAGCATTTCACACGTTTCAAAACCTGGGAATTACTATAATACGCTAAGTCACGCATCTATTGCTGTCAGCTTTATTTTTGACGTGGCTCCTGCCCACTGCACCTGAACCGACTCTTCACCTTCTGACTGAGCCTCTCCTCCACCCACCCCCAAAATATTTTCCTAACGTCTTCTGCAGTACGTGGAGCAGGTAAAGTTGGGAAATGCCCTCAACTTTCCCGCAAAACGCGTCCCCAATGTCCAGAATCGTCTGTTCCGTGTGAGGAGACTTTCATCCTGTGGATGATCTCCAGTGAATGCCACTTGGGGAGGGAGGGAGGGGGGCCATGTGATAATTCTTGCATTTCAACACCAATGAGGGCGCCGTAGAAATGACTCAAGCGCCTTGTATTTTTAACGTTAGTGTGAGGATATTCACGCGTTGGTCTAGTGTGTATTATTTATTTATTTGTATTTTCTGGGGTGATTAAGGATTACGTTCGGATATGCATACGCAACACTATCACTCGAAAGTATTGATGGCATTGAAAATAGCATCTTGTACGCAATAATGTCTCCCGCAGATTTGCTATGGTTAACCTAATCCATGTAAGTAACCTCGTCGAGATTTGTTATGGATTTCAAGCTGTGTTTGTATGTTTGCGCTTGATCTGCTGCCTTGTCAAGTTCCTTCATAAGAGTAGCGTCTTTGAAGATGTCAGAGTGTTGGAGTTCCAGGACGATAATGTTGTTCTCCGTCGCGTATGCTCCTTTCTTTAAAAACTCTGAGTCAAGAATCAAAATAGGATATTTGGAATTCAGGAATTAAAATGAGCCATTCCAAAATTAATGATAAATGCGAGGAGTGCGTAGAACAGTAAAATTGTGGACTTTGAAACGTTTAAATGCTCTATGTGCATGCTTTTAAAAAATGAAAATTGTTTTGTCTCTATAGTTTCCAAAAGTGCCTAATGTTCCGTCTACAAGTTTTTCAAAGTTGCATAATGTTCTATTTAATGTCAAGGTAGAGTTAGATAAGGATGCAATGAAGCACAAAATGTTTGCCGCGAAATCTGTTAAATATTTTTTAAATTCGGAAATGCACTTATGTCGGTGTTAACCAGATGCCCACAGGCCCACAGTTAACACCTTCTACCATGGGTGCCCTTGCAATAACAATAGCAATAGCAAATTCGGTTGACAGCAGTGGTGGTTCCAGGATTTTGTCATGGTGGGCTAATAATGTTAAGCGGCCATATTGGAAACTGGCTTCTCTATCTCCGAAATTTTAAAAAGTTCTTTTTCAGGGCGGAGCTGAAGTTTCTTGGTTCCGCCACTGACTGGTTATGTGGACATGGTAAAGAAACGCGAGTATTTTTCTTGTTAAGCTTTTACGTATCTAACTGTATTTATTCCAACTGAACTGCCTCGGTAGTCGGGATGTGTTCATTGTCCATACAGGTGGGTAGTGAGTGTGTAGAATGTAAGTGTGAGGAATAAAAAAATTTAGCGCGTAAATACAGGAACTAAATTGTTAGGAGCGGGCGGCTTAGTATCTTGATGTTTTTCGGCCTCACAATGAATTTGTAGTTTGTTGAAATTTTAACAGTCGTAACTGTAAAACAAAGTCACAAAAAAATAAAAGACTGGTCGTAAAGACCTGAAAAAGCGTAAGTTATGCTGAGTGGAAAGTAAGCTTTGTGGTTGTCCGCTGCTGTCGTGATTGAAACTGAATGCAGAAGGAGCGTCAGGTGACTGGGAAAAGTTGTAATAGGGGAATACTTGTGTCCCATTGCATCTATCGTCCAGATATTTAATCTGCAGCAGAGTCTGATAACGAGCATAACTTGCCAGACCATTATTAGAGAGATTTTCCATAAGACATTTTATTGGAAACAGAGCGTCCAAATAAACGTAGAATGGCTTAACAACATGGTTCGCGTAATAATGAGTTTTGGTCGATGAAATATTAGTTTTCGAAAACAGGAAAATGGCCTCAAAATGGTTTTTTCATCTTATCTTTTATTTTTTATTAACATCTAAAGTACAATTCTCAAAAATTTTATAAAAAAACATTAAAATATTCTGAATTCAACAACAATTAAAATTATTTCTTGTAATTCATTAGGAGAAATACTTTGTTAACCTCGCTACCCCTTGCTATTTGTACCTACATAATATAATCCAAATCACGGTATCCGGTGTCTTCGTTGCTACTAATTCGAACTGGAAATAATTAAATTGCAATGTACCAACTTGAATGGAGTAGGAGATAAGTGAAACTAGATTATTAGCCTTAGAGAAGAGCGGCGTAAGTAAATGAGGTCAGCCACCTCTCCAGTTTACATGTTAGTCTCGCTTCGTATCTTTTCATGCTCCGTATTTGTTTTTATTAGTAGGGAATGCATCTCTGCATCACTCAGCTCAGCCGTATCCCAAGTTACGCTCACTAATCTCTTCAGCACTTGAACTCTCATGGCTCATGACCTACTCATCGTCAGTCCAGTGCAGTGCATTTGTGCAGGACTCACTGTTCAAGTCTGAAGCAGAAGCCTGAATGTGAGTAGCTGATTACTTTTTGGTGGCTTTGTAGCTCCAGTCTGTTCAGCCATGTGTTCCGCCTTGCCCATGGAGCAGCTCTACTGGGTCAGTTCAATCAGTTGTGACTATTGTACTTGTGAAGTAGGAGTAGGAGCTGCGTGTGTGAGGGAAGATGAGATGTGGTGGATGCAGCTCTACATATCAAGAGTTTTTTGGCAAAACGCGATAAGTCCATCAAAGCAAAATTTACAGCAAAAATTATTAATGAATAGGGCTATATGGTTTAAAAAATTACTTCAGTTCAACTATGACCTTTATCATGCAACACAGTAACGTATCTAGTCGAATAGAACAAAAGTATTAAAAACGCAATTTCTTTTTAAAAAAAATGAACTTATCCCGTGTAGCTTAAAAACTCTTCATTTCGTGTTAACAGCATTCAATAGTCCCTTACTTATAAATACAAGCCACATAAATAAATTGAGCAGCTAATCAATTTTTCTAGTAATTCAGATTCAGATACGCTCCTCAGAACCGATCACTTCAAAAATTAAAGCTGTCACGTCTCCAATTAATTAATGTGATGTTCACATCATGATCATATGCCACTGCAATTGGACCCTAAGCAGTTTTTAAGCTAGTCACATCTTTAAAGATAGTTAAATTAAATCAGAACTTGAAGGTCATCGGCAATTATGTTTTGGACGAATACTCACTATGGTACGTTCCATGAATAATTTCTCCTAAATTATAACTTGTGCTTGACTGCATCCACCAACTTCTCTGTTGTCGCTCTCATATCACGTGAATGGATTAGCTTAAGAGGACATCTGACTAGACCCACTATGAGCCTACTACACTAACACCGTTTATGGATGATCCCTTATGCATGTAGCAGCGCCTTCTTTAATAAATGAAAGACCAGTATTTTTAAGCATGTACCCATTTCTACAGAAATCTCAAAAATTCCTACTTACTCATCAATTTAAATTCCCACATCAAACAACAACAAATTCAGGCTAACAGAATTAACTAAGACAATTTGACAGCGCAGAGAGAGTCTTACGCGCAGCCACGAAGAACAAATTGCGGAGCTTACTAAACAAAAGGATGACCTCTCGCAAAGTATAGGAAAGAAGGATGCGCGAACAAAAGATACCCACCAAAGCGTATTGCAGAACCGTCAGAAAAAAGTCAATGCAATTCGGACTGAGAATAAACAGCTTCAGACTTCTGAGAAGCTCGCCGCAATTGACTTGGCCGCCGCGCTCATTCGCTGTGAAGAAAATACTTGGGCTGTGGTGGTTTTGGTTCTTAAAGGAATAACCATTCATTAATAGTTTCCTAATGAGCCGCTTTCCACGAGCGCCTCGGAACAGCTGATAAAGGACGTTGTGACAAGCGCCTACAACAAGAGCATCGACAATCTACAAAAGCTTCCGGACTTTGCAAATCAATTGCGCAAATAAATGAGGTCATCACTGCTTACGAGGTCATCTACGAGGAAATGCGAAACCTAGGTCACTTAAATAGCCCACACATTCTACTGTGAAACCCTTTTATTGTCCTTCACCAGTTAGTAATCCTAC